>OY821519.1:58086186-58278686 GCA_963682025.1 Cordilura impudica
ACTCTTAAAGTGCTGGATATATTAGGAGTTAAAGTTGGATATTATTTTTTTTTCGCGATTTACTCGTTTCAGTGTAGCTTAGCTAATTGTAATTTTAGCTTAGCAAGTTGTAATTTTTTTTTATTGTTGTTGTTTTTTTGAAGTGTTAATATTGATTTGGAGGTTATGAAAATCGCGTGCTTTTTATAACAAAATTTTCATAATAGGACGGAGAAGAAATGAGGGGATGCTTTAATGCCATGTGAGATAAGGCCATGATGGCTTTATCTTGTCTTATCTCTTCCTGGAGACACTAAAGTTAAGTATTGAAATCTGGCTTCGCATACTAAAGTTTTTCTGCGTGGCGGCCTGCGGCCGCGCTTAAGGGTTTACTCCTCCAGTAGGACACGGCAGGTGGCTTCGCTGAATAAAGTTTTCCTGCGTACGTCACAATCGAATTTTCCAACAAAATTTTTATAATAGTCTCATTAAAAGTCAATAATATCTCCGGTCCTGGAAGGGTTAAGAGGACAAAATATATATGTAGCTAGTGGGCCCAGCTTTCATTCAGTTGCTGTAAATACAAAAATTTTATAGATCATTTTATGAGATAATGCCACGTTTGCGATAAAAAACTTTCCCAAATATACAAGAAATTTTCTTTTAAAAATTTCCATTTCTAGTTAGAATTGTTAAGTCGAATTTTTTAAGAAAGTGTTGGGTTTTTGTTATTTGTGCAATAAAAAAAAACAAAGTTGTACCCCTAATATCTCCGGATTACAAAGGGTTAAAAGGTCAAACTATATCTTAAATTTTTTTTTTCAATTATATATTCTTCCTTTATTTACATATTTTAACAAATTTGATATTTACATATGAGATCTTATCTTTACATATAGATATTGCAACAAATAATACATAGGATCTAAAGATATTAAATAGTTTTTATTTTATTTTTTAATGATTTTTAAAGGAAAATGGGAGGAAAAAAACCTTTATATGATTTAATATATTCAAATACTATCTGAAAATGTTTATATGCTTATAGGAGGTTTATTAGTAATAATAGACCTCTATAAGCATATAATTTTCAATTTGGTGATTTCTTTTTTAATTTTACGTTATTTCTATACATTCTCTTAGCAGTGGATAAGAGGAATTTTCAATTTTGGCAAAGTAATTGTTATTAATCCTTGATATGTAATCGATAATTTTTTCATAACCGGTTTCTTCATGAAGAAGATTTGTAGGATACCTCCAGTGCTTTTTATATATCATTTTAAGACATTTGTTTTGTATAATTTGTAAGCGTTTTAGGTGGCAGTTGGCAGCGTCACTCCAAATAGGACACGCGTATGTTAATATCGGCCTTATAACACTTTTGAAGAGTAGATTTTTGTTTTGGTGGTTTAGAAATGACCTTCTATTTAGTAGTGGCCATAATGCTTTAAATGATTTTATAGCTTTTTGGCACGTAGCCATAATATGTTGTTTAAATGTAAGCTTTTTGTCCAAGACAACTCCGAGATATTTGACATCGTTAAGTACATTTATGGTATTATTTCCAATAAGAAGGTGACGTCTTGGCAGTCTTTTGGGAGATTTGTTGAATGGAAAAATTATTGCTTGGGTCTTGTTTGGATTAATTTTGATTTTCCATTTGTGGAAATATTTACTGCAATTTACAAGTCCCTTTTCCATTTTCTTCAGGAGTGCACTTGTAAGTTTGTTTGAAGAAATTAACGCAGTGTCATCTGCGTAATAGGCAATTTTCATATATTTTGGGACTTTAAAATCGGATGTATATATCGAGTAAAGCAATGGCGACAAGACTGATCCTTGAGGTAACCCTGAGGTAATGGTTTTTGGAGTTGATGTTTCATTATTAATTGCAACTTTAAAGCTTCTGTCGTGAATGAAATCTGAAATAAGTTTACATAGATATTTTGGTATATTTGCATCAAGAAGTTTAAATAAGAGGCCATTATGCCAAACGGTGTCAAACGCTTTTTCAATATCTAACAATATTACACCCGTTGAACGTTTATTGTTTTTATTGGTGATTATTTGATTTTTAATTCTGTTTATTTGGTGAGTAGTGCTATGTCCTTTTTTAAATCCAAATTGTTCTTTAGCAACAATAGAATTGGTCGTTACAAATTCACTAAGACGAGAATGTAGAATTTTTTCAAATATTTTACCAAAGTTACTTAATAGACTGATAGGTCTGTAGCTGTTTGGGTTAGTTTTTGGCTTATTAGGTTTGTTGACAGCTATAACCTTAGCATTTTTGAAATGGTTTGGGAAATAGTTGAGTTTGATGCAGCTGTTAAATATTATAACCAGTAATTTTAAAGCTTTAATTGGTAGTTTCTTTAAATCAGGTTGGGAACATTGTCAAAACCGGGGGATTTTGAGGGTTTTATTGATGAGACAATATTCATTACTTCTTCAAGAGATGTATAAATTGCAGATTCAGAACTGGGATTTTCCGTCTTAAAATTATTTACTGTTGTATTTATTAGTGTATCTGCCGAGTGGTTATAGTTCGAAGTGAGGTTATTTGCTTGGACAAATGTATTTGCCAGGACTTCAGCCTTGTCCTTATCAGATGTTATTTTTGTATTTCCAACTTTGAAGTGAGCGATTTGATTTTTTCCTTTTCCTCGCAAGTTCCTGCTTATTTTCCAAAACGATTTATCACCTGGTTTTAAATTGGATAATAATTGAGACCATTTCTTATTGCGCTCCGAATTAATACTTTTATCAATCATGTTACTTAGAAACTTAGTACATTGATTATAAAAAGTTTGCTCGGCTATATTTGAAGATCGTTGGCTTTTTCTTTTAAAGCTTCTTCTTAGTTTTATATATTTCACAGTACTTTCTGGTAATGTGTAATTATTTTGTTGAGTTATGTTAGGTGTAGACACATCCCTTGCTTCGAAAACTACATTTATAAATTTTTGGATTTCCTGATCAATTACTGCCTTGGTATTGTATATATCGGAATATAACGTGATTTTATTGTCTAAAAAATTCATATAAATGTTCCAGTTGGTTGCACTATAATCATAATAATTGAGGTCAACCTGCAAGGCCATTGACCTTTTAAGTGTACATATAATGGGGCGATGGTCTGATGGTATTTCGTAATCCATTGTTTTTACGTCTATATTTAAAGCGGAGTTGCTTAAAATAATATCGACTGTTGATGCTTCGCGATTGTGTTGATGGGGGAATAGGGTTGGACTATTAGGATAGTGAATAAAAAAATTGCTTGATTGCTGTAGGTTGTTAAGTGCGATTCCTGCAGTATTATTTGAACGACAATTCCATGAACAATGTTTGGCATTTAGGTCACCAAAAACTATATATTCTTTGGTGGAAGGTGTTAGGTTCAAGATATCAGCACAGAAGTTATGAGTATATCTTGGTGAATATAACGAAGATACAACAATAGGTCTATTATTTATAATAACTTCAATTGAGATGTTTTCGATTGATGAGGTGTTTGAAATAAAGAGGTTTTTATGAGCGACAGATTTATGAATTAACAGAGCTACTCCTCCTCCTCTTGCATCTGTTCTGTCACTTCTATATAAATAATAATTTTTAAAATAGGGTCTATGATTTTCTGAAAAAAAAGTTTCATTCAAAGACGCTATTTTAATATTTTCTCGTTCAATTAGTATCTCAAATTGTTTTAATTTAGAAAAGTTTGAAATGCCATTGGCATTCAAGTGAAGCATTTTGAATTCGTTTAAATTATTAGTATAATCCATGGGCGTATTTTACCATTGACATTACAACTTTGATTTGTTGTACTTTTGAGGTGCACCTATGCAAATCATCCATAGCTGTAGTGAAAATATCAAAAAGCTCATCAATGCTAAATAAATCGTTGTTTGTTTTCAGCTGGTTAGCATATGTAGCTTTGCTGTTATTATTGATGTTATTGTTACAATTTGTGTTGTTGTTACTTAAATTTGGGAAATCAACCTTTGATTGAAATGAAATACTTTGTTGTTGCCTGCTGTTGTTATGACTTTTGGAAGTTACTCTTGTTCTGGTTTCCAAATAGAGAGAACGTAACGGACAGTTGATGTCGTTTGCAGAGTGATCAGTTCTCTCTTTTCCATGTTTTTTGCAATTAAAGCATGTAAAAACAGCTGGTCTTTTTTCATTTGTGTTAAACGGACACACACTTGTATGATGTTGTTCTGCACATATCATACATGCAGCACTTCGATGGCAATGTTCACCGCCATGGCCATACATTAAGCAGTTCCAGCATTGAGTTGGTTTATTTCTGGACCTAGATTTGTATTTTTTCCAAGAAATTATGATATTGGAAATTGTCCTTACATTTTTTAAGGCAGTTGGGTTAAAATTTTTACGAACAAATTGAACTTTGTAAACAGCATTGTTGTTCGAACTGAATTTGGTGACTATTTCAGCCACCGAAGAAGGGGATAGGTTGTAGTTTTTTAACTCTTCGGTGATGTCCTCAGAGTTTATGCGGGGTAAACCGTGTAGAAAGGTTGTGTATAACCTATTATCTTTGTGCCATATGAATGAAACTCCATTTTACTCTCTTTAAGAATTTGCTTATAGCATTCGTACAATTCTTTAGTTGGAGCAAATATTTTGGTACCAATTGAAGTACGTTTGAAAATACAATCTTTACCAAGTAGTTTTCGTATTTCTGCAAATGATGCGTTGGCTTCTACAACTATAGGTGGAGGTTTGTGTTGTTTAATATCATTAATATTTGATGCAGGAGTTACGTCCATATCATTGAGGCCAGCAAGCAGGCTAAATCTGTTGCTGGACGTTGACGCGATGTTCGGGTTAACAAAACCCGGAGGAAGTCTTGTCATCTTCTTGTTCACAAGCTTTCTTTTTGATGAAGATTTGGCCCCTCGGGCCATCGCTAAATTTTTATTCCTGTTATAAGCTGGATTGTCTACCACGTGAGTTCAAATGAGATCAATAATAGGCAATTGCAAAAACAAAAATATACACTTGTTGTTAATTTTAAATAGTTCTACTCTAAGCGCTTTAATTATTTACACGACCGTTCGTAAAGAGAATTAGATTCGAACTCACTATATCTTAAATAAAAGCTGTTAATCCTATGAATGTACTAATTAACATATATTTTGTTGTTGTAATAGCGTTTTATTGAAATAAAATGAATTATTTACAAAAAACTGCATCTTAAAAAGAAAGAAAATTATTTTGGTCCATAATGGGTTAATGGATTTCGAACTTTTTTATATCAAAATAAAGGTACTTTAATAAGCTTTCATATGATATATATATTGCTAAAGTCCGATTAGAATTGTTCAAGTTATATCGAAATCAATGTCAAAACTTTGGAGGTCTATAACTCGGGAAATATGGGCTTCCGACAATGCTGGAATCGCATTAAAAAGTGGAACGAGTGGTGAAAATTTGGAACGGATCGGAGAGGTGCACCTAAACGAGACTTAAGCCAAACTCAATCATATGTTTTTCAAACATAAGTATGTTTTTTCTTGCTTGCTAATAGCATGTTCAGACGGCAAAATGAACCACTTGATTCGCTCTCTGAATCATGATTGTGAACCTTGGCGTTCAGACGAGTGTTCTTGTTTCATTTTGACGTTTATATTTTTTTTACACATATTTTAAGACATCCTTCTACAGTTTACGTTTTACTATTTAGTTTTTTCTATTTTTATTTGAATATATATGTATATGTATATAAATGTTCAAATGTTTCTATTTTATTGCACACATTCATTTTTTTTTCTTTGTTTATATATTTTTGACAGCTAGTTCAGATAAACTAGCGATAATTTTTTATCAAAATTGGAGATGACATTCAATTTTTCTAGGTCCACAACTAGGCTCGGAATGAACCAAGTAGGTTCGCTCTCAAAATTTTGTATGGCGAATCATGTAGATTCAATCATGATTCGGGCGCGAACCGTGAATGAGGGAGCGTCTGCGAATCTTGCCGTCCGTGTAAACAGCATAATTCTTATTGCATGTTCAGACGGCAAAATGAACCACTTGATTCGCTCTCTGAATCATGATTGTGAACCTGGGTGTTCAGACGAGTGTTCTTGTTTCATTTTGACGTTTATATATATATATATATATATTTTTTTTTTGAAACATATGGCGCGGCTTTTTGTTTTGTTTTTATTTACATTAAAATTTTTCGTTAAATGTTTCTGAATGTTTCTAGGTTCACAACTAGGTTCAATATGAACCAAGTAGATTCGCTCTCAAAATTTTGTATGGCGAATCATGTAGATTCAATCATGATTCGCTCGCCAACCGAGAATAAGAGAGCGAACCGCGAATATTGCTGTCCGTGTGAACATAATATTACTGGCAAAAATATCTCCAGTAAAAACTAGCAAGTTTTAAAAAAATTAACTGTCACTTTACTCTCTTTCACTGCGTTTTTGAAGTAAACGAACAGGATCTAGAAAATTTTGTCATAATTTGTACAAATTATTACATATCACGTAAACGAACATAATAGCTATTAGTAGTTTGTTCTTCAACGAATAAAGATCGTTTTCGTCGGGTCAATCCTCCGGTAAAGGGAAAAACGTTCCGGCTTTTTGTTTTGTGAGCCTCGTGGTTGCTGCTTGGCATAAAGTTGGGTTATGTACCTAAGTTCATACTTTCTGCAGTAATTCACGTTTCATCGAATAAATGTCGTTTTCGTCGTTTCTTTTATTTCCGGTTGAGGGATAACACGTTTCGGTGGTTGTTTTTTGTTCCGAGCATTTACTGATCAGCATGCATTTAGGTTATGTACCGAAATGCATGCTTTCTGGTTAGCTGTTGACATGTTTCAGGCGAAAATAGAACATGCTCTAATTGAGACATATTTTTTGGCGGTAGGTATTTTTAATGAAATCTTCACCTATTAATTTAAAAATGTTTGTAGGATTTTTAGAGTTTATCAGAATGAATAAATTTATTTAGAAAAAAGTAGAATGACAAAAAACAATATTGAAAGTAAACTACGATTTCCATTTCAATACAAATTAAAACAAGTATCCATAATAAGTAAATTTCCTAACAGCATCAAAACTTAAAAAACAAAAACAAATAAATATGTATAATTCGGATTAATCCGATTATCGAATAGCACAATAATTACAGGCCTGTTTTCTAATGTATTTTGATTACTTAAACGGTTGTATGCCAGATTATAACCAAAGTGCGCAAGCCAGACGTCCTTTACCTAATTAATACGAACAACGCAAGAGATTTCAGCCCTACAGACCACAACTCAACTTAAACCTAAAGCTGAATTAAAATATGCCTTTACCAACCAAATTCATTATAGTTCAATTCAAAAATATATTTTTATTATCCATTACAAACATATTGTATGTATTATAGCAAATTGCTGAGTTTCGTTTTTTTTTATGTGAAAAAACAAGTTCTGCATTTTCCAAACCAGGAAAAAACTAAAAGGTCAAAAGAGGTCAACAAGAAAACTACAATATAGCGCGTTCACACACTTAAGGGCACTTCGGCAGCAACATCAGCTACATTACGCTTTATTGCAATCTTAACAATTCCCGTTGGACATTCCGGTGCACCACCCATTAACACTAAGAGTAAACCATTATGTGCCATTCTTTTCCATATCTTTGATACCCATTTATTAACACTCTCAATAGTGTTTTCGAAAGATGTGGCTCGCAATTCGTCGGATGGTATATGAAGGTTGCAAAGAGTTAAAGCATTTTCCAGTGAAATTTCTTTACATTTGCGTACAGCCTCTTTATTGGAGGCGAGTTCATGGAGAACAACACATTTTTGAGTATTCTCCAACGTAGCTTGTTCGGCTTTTTTCAATAGCTCTTGTATGGTGGTAGGTAGTGGTGTGGCTGTTATTATAGCAGTACGCTTGTCTCTTTGAGAAGCATGGGCAAATATGTTATTTTTAATGGTGTCACCACTGGCCGCCCGTATAATATCGTGTAATCTTTTCTTTTGTGTTAAAATTTCGTCACCGAAATGCATGCTATTGGCCAGTTTAAGCTTAACCAGTTTTATACTTGAAATCGAGTCTTCAACAGAATCGTGGCCTGTTTTATTCTCTTGAATGGCTTCTTTGAGAAATGACATTGCTAATTTTTGTAATTTCGATTTGCGTTTGCGTACACCGCTTAAATTGAAACAAACACTTGTATCAATGCAATAGGGATGCATCATTCGCATGGCATTTAAATCACAATTTAGTGATTGTCCTACTAGGATAGCATCGGGTGGTAGAAGTTGTCGGACTTCCTCATGAACATCTTTTAAAGTCTTAGTGACTTTCATCATTATTTCCTCAGTGATGCCGGAAAATGGTGTTAAATAATCGACAATCTTATTGGTGGGCCGTACTAAAGTCTCATAAACAGTCTCGAGATTTTCATTTACAATCGAAATACGGGTCAATTCATTAATGCCCTTCGCGGTATGACACATTTCGCAATCGAGACCAAATAGTGGACTCTTATTTGTAACGGGTTCATATTTATCCTTTGTCAGAACATAACTGGAAAAGTACCGATTCAATTCGCCTCTAAGCGGCACGGGATAACCTTCATCTACCATTTGCAAAGCAGATAATAAAAGTTTAGTTCTTGGAAATTTGTCATTAGGATGTAGATCATCAGTTTGTGTTTCCGTGGGTAAATTATCTACTGGAAAAATGCCCTTGATTAGGAGTAAGGGATCTTTATTCAATTCTATGGCCGCTTCTAAAGAACCATGCTTTTCGATGAGTTCACTAGCCTGAGCATTTGTCAAGGGGACCTGCGTCAATTCTTCGATCATCATCATCACCTGGCCCTCCCTGTTGCTCGAGGGCATTTGTACCTCCAAACGAGTGTCAAATATTTTGTTAATTTTTTCAAATTTTGTTTCGTTTGACAAATAATGATACAATGATAAGCCTTCCAAGCAAACTACCACCGTATGAGACAATTGTTTGGGTTTATCAAAAACACACCACCTGTCGGGTGCACAGGGAGATTTGCTGCCCAACAAAGCTGACATAACCAGATGTTGCACATCTGTTAGGAAAATTGGCGTTCTTTCATCATCCTTGACGGTGAGTAATGCTCTTTGTCCATATTCACGTAACCTTAAAGATGGAATGTTTTCCAATTGCCTTTTCCGTTCACGCAACTCTTTCTTAAGTTGTTGATATTGTTCCTGGCTTAAATTCAATTGTGTAAATTCATCTTCTCGACCTGATGAAATATCCTTATCCGCCACATCTTTGTCCTCACTCATAATCTTTTGCTTTTTCCTCAAAGGTTCCTCGAGTGTATTTGAAAGTGTCATTTTCTTCCCCTGTTTCTTTTTATGTGTTACCTGTGCAGAATAAATCAATTTTATAAAAAAACATTAAACTCTTTATTCTAATTCGTATTTTACTTTGATAAAGCCATCATCTTTGTCAGCATCATTCATTGGTGGTTCTTCTTCCTCTTGTTTTCTATCGCTCATAATTTCTTCTTCTCTATCCTTATCGTTAAGTTTCACTATATTGGCTAAAGCGACCAATTTCCTTTTCTTTTTCTCTGCTCGTTCTTGTCGTTTAGACGTCAACGCTTTCATTACTGTACAAGTTGAATATTGTTAACAAATATAATTTTTTTTTTTTAAATTTAAATAAATTTTTGATTTATATTTTTCCTGTAAAATATATTTTTTCTTTACCCATGTGTTTTACTTTTTTTGTTATTATTTGTGTTGTTGCAAAGTACATGCGCGTATAACAATGCAGTAGCACAGTTATACTAACTAGTAGTTGCAGAGTTGTGTTTAACTAGTAGTATAAATAGTGTCGCTAGTGGCAAGCTTGTCGCAAATCAAACGCGTAGGGATGAGATTCTAATTAAGTTCGTTAAGATAATATACCCATATATTGAAAAATATCTCCTCTTTATTTTTAACACCATTCTTACCACTTCTCATTTCCCTGACTTTTGCCAAATCATAAGAATTGTGCCAATAAAGAAAAAATGTGGCACCTCAAGTTTGGACAATTTCAAACCTATTAGTATCCCTTGCTGTCTATCAACGGCATTTGAGCTGATTTTAAAAAATCAAACGATTGAACAATTAAACAATGGTAAATTGCTTAGTGATTGTCATTTTGGTTTTAAATCTGGTCTTAGTACTTCTTCTTTACTTCTCAGTTTGACTAAAAATGTTCGTAAAAATTTGCATAAAAAATTGATTTCAATCTTTATTTCACTTGATCTAAGCAAAGCATTTTGATATAGTGAATCATAAAAGATAAACTTTCGCCGAATTTGTATTTGTACAATGTATTTCTAGCGGCCGAAGAAAAAACACGGTTTTCAATTTATCCACAATGTCTTTAAATTAAATTAAATTAACTCTTTTCAAAAAATTAACCGGGTTTGGGCATAGTGTTGAAAATCATTACCTTGGTGAAATTAACATGAAAAAGAAGACCATGCTAATTTCACTATTCTGAAAATTATTTGCCCCTAATTGCAAAGAGTGATAGTAATATTTTACTTTAATCCATTCGTGAAATTGATAATTTTTTATGTTTAAGTAACAAAATTTTTCATATTTTGAAAGTCGTGAGAACTGTATATTAAAACACATAGCTAAGAAAAATTCAAATTAGGTAGTTTACATCTGACTTTTATTGACTAAAACAAAAATATGACAAAAATGACATTTGTGAAAATGTTTAAGTTATCTTTTCGTTTATTGAAGGAGGTTGAAATGAAATGTGAAAAAACGTTGTTAAGTGAATAAAAATTTAAATTTGATAAATTAAAAATTATTTATTAATTTGTTCAAAGTAGTGTATAGTAAAACTACGCAAAGTGGCCAAAAAGTAGCATCACTGATCTGTACTTAGAGCTGTTATATTTTGTACTTTTTATGATGGCATATTTATAGTTTATCAGCCGTATTCATAAAAAAATCTTAAATCAGGTTTCAAATACAAATTAGTTAAAACGCATTTTAAGCCTAAAAAGGTTTGTTAAAAATTCGTATTCATAATCAGTATTTTAAGTAATAAACGTTTTAACGTTTTATTAAACTCTATGATGGCAACACTACACTTTTTATTGGTCACTTGAGTTGTAATGATGCAAAATCATGGTTATTAATTCATACGGTATTCGTATCTATAATTTTTTTTGCTGTGTTTGAGAAAAATATGGTTTTTATAGAAAAAAAAAAAAATAATGGTAGACTTGTCTATTAATTAAAGAAAAACATTCAAAACAAAATGAGAGGTACATAGATATGTAATTTATGTAGTGATTTTATTGCAGATTAAAAAGTATTCAAATAACCAGTTTTGTTTAATTTCTTTTGATTGTTTACACATCACTAGTTTTCTTTGTTCTATTATTATTACAAATTAAAAATATTCCGTTTAATGTAGTTGACTTAAGATATTTTAATAATTTGTATAAATACTTCGAGCGCAAGCGCTCCTTATCCGGAATAACAAATGGGTCGCTCTTTTTTTGTAAATTTTCTTTTGACAATCATTTGAGATTTGGGCAATAATTTCTATTGTAAGCAAAATATATGTATGTAATTAAAACATAATTTTTGTCAATAAAAATAATTCTTACCAATTCTATTAATCAAATATAAATTGTCTATTTCTCATTAAAAAATCAACTAACTTCTTTCGGTTGAATGACAATTTTTCGCTACTGTGTTCAAAATGAAAACAAACACAAAGCAAAAAGCACAAATGTCATCTTAAAATAGGTTTAAAAGAGGGTCGAACCAATTTTAAAATTCTTTTATTTACACAAGGTTTAAAATAGGTATTTTAAGCTAAAATACGTTTATGAATACAATTTTATCGATTTTTGCTTAAAATGGATTTGAAATGCTGTTTAGAATTTTTATGAATACGGCTGTATAAATTCAAGAAAATAATGTGTTTTATAAATTCTATTATTATTCTTGACTCATCTCTTATTCACCGAACTAATTCAGAATCACTTTATGAGTGAATTTTTTGAATTTTCATGACAACACTGTTGTTAGAATCAATATTAAAAAAAAATCGCTACAAAAAAATTTTAAAATTTGTTTAAGTAAAAACGTTTTTAAGTTAGCGGCTACCTTGTCATTAGTATACCACATACAGTTTTTTGTAGCATGATATAGATTTCTATATTTAGCTGTTGAATGCTAATCTGACATTTTATTTGGTTTTTGTCAACCGTTATTTACGTGTTTTTTTGCATTTCTTTTGTATTGAATCTTAATGATATTTAACACGCTATGTTCTCCAGTTCATATACTCTAGAGTCTAGACCTATATATGATGCGGGTTGTGATGAGTTTGTTCTGCTGTTTGTAACTAACATAAGTTTATATACGAAGAAAGTTAAAAAAGACATTTTTATCACAAATGGTGACCTAATTATTAATGTGTAATTATTATAATTGTATCGGACCATTTTTTGAACACAATATCCATATAAAAATCACATCCGGCTAAATTTTTAACATCTAGGCAGCTCTGTGCAAAGCATTTGCCACTACAACCTCTTGAAGATAAATCGGCAAATAATTCATCAATTGTGTATAGAATACAATAACAACAAGTAAGAAAACTATAGTCGGTCTAGACCGACTATACGATACCCTATACCATGCCCTATCTCTTAGGCCCAACTAACTGGACATAGAAAATAAGCAAAAACCAAATTTGAGTGAGATTTTTATTAATTTTTTTGGCTGCAGATATGAAAAAGTTCATATCGGATGCTATATCTATATGGGGACTAGGTCCAAAAATGGACCGATCCTGATCATGTCTGGTAAAGTCTCTTGTATTTTGCAAAAATATATACAAACAAAATCTGAGAAGAATCAGTGCAATATTTTTGTTTTTTAATAGATTTAAGTGAAGATCGGGAAGCAGCTCTATATGGGGCCATAGGGATCATTTTTGAGCTACTCATTAATGGACGTAATGAACGCATACAAAACCCAATTTGAGTAAGATCTATATGACAATTTGGATCTTATGGCAATTTATGTCGATTTCATAGGGGTAATTTGTATGGGGGCTAGGTCTGAACATGGACCGATTCTCACCAATTTCAATAGCGTTCATCCCATGGCCGATAGAAGCTCATATACCAAATTTCATCAAAATATATTCATATTTGCGACCTGCAGTTTGATTACAAGCTTTACATGGACACACAGACGGACGGACGGATGGACGGACGGACATTGTTAAATCAACTCAGAAAGTGATTCTGATTCGATCGGTATAATTAAAGATGGGTCTAGGTCAAATATTTTTGGTTGTTACAAACAGCAGCACAAAGTCATTATACCCAAACCACATAGTGGTATAGGGTATAAAAATAAACAAGTAAGAAAATTATAGTCGGTCTAGACCGACTATACGATACCCTATACCATACATTTAGAGACCCTATCTCTTAGGCCCAACTAACTGGACATAGAAATTTGAGTGGGATTTTTATTAATTTTTTTGGCTGCAGATATGAAAAAGTTCATATCGGATGCTATATCTATATAGGGACTTGGTCCAAAAATGGACCGATCCTGATCATGTTTGTTAAAGTCTCTTGTATTTTGCAAAAATATATACAAACAAAATTTGAGAAGAACCAGTGCAATATTTTTGTTTTTTAATAGATTTAAGTGAAGATCGGGAAGCAGCTCTATATGGGGTCAAAGGGATCATTTTTGGACTACTCATTAATGGATGTAATGAACGCATACAAACCCAATTTGAGTAAGATCTATATGACAATTTGGATCTTATTGCAATTTATGTCGATTTCATATGGGTAATTTGTATGGGGGCTAGGTCTGAACATGGACCGATTCTCACCAATTTCAATAGCGTTCATCCCATGGCCGATAAAAGCTTATATACCAAATTTCATCAAAATATATTCATATTTGCGACCTGCAGTTTGATTACAAGCATTACATGGACACACAGACGGACGGACGGACAGACGGACGGACGGACAGACGGACGGACGGACGGACATTGTTAAATCAACTCAGAAAGTGATTCTGATTCGATCGGTATAATTAAAGATGGGTCTATGTCAAATATTTTTGGTTGTTACAAACAGCTGCACAAAGTCATTATACCCAAACCACATAGTGGTATAGGGTATAACAATATTATGCTGTATGGTATCAAATGTCCCGGCTTGGCCGATTATTATTATTTGACTTGTTACGTTTTGGTTTAGTTTGGTAGTGTAGACTTACGCTTTCTGTCATGTTACAGTACATAACCACCATTACGTTTAGTTTAGTAAGTTGAAAATATCTTGCATAAAGAATAAATTCAAGAAATAAACAATCAAAAACCAGTTTAGCTAAAAACATATCCCAAAAACAAAAAAAAAAGAATACTTTTTTACTCAACGTATGCATTTATATGGTAAAAGTAAAATTTTATATCAAAATATGTGTACACTTAAAAATATATCATAATGAAATTAGTCATATCATCAACATGGCCTCCTTGAGGAAATTCCCCGATGTTAATGGTTTCTTTTGTTTGGCTGCAATTTTTCTCAGCATAGCATTAATAATGATAAATCTACACTATGAAACTGGAAAATACTTGTTAAAGTTTACAATTATAATTGACATTTCAAATTCTTTGTTATAACCTAAGCGATAATTTAGAGTTTTTAATGAAGAGTGCTCTTAAAAACTTAATATGTGCTCTTATAAATGGTTTTGGTGTAATTCTTTGTAGCGGCAGTAGTTCTTAAACTAAAATTTATGAGTATGTATGTATATGAATGTGCATTGATAATCTAATGAAAAAATCTAATTTCAATTCGGCTTTGGGCTAGGATTATGTAGTTTGAGAGGAAAAAGTCAACGTTTGGACTTATATAATTTATTTAAAAGACGACTTTTTGACTTTTTTGTAAGTAGAATTCGATTATTCGACTTTTTAATGGTGAAAAATGAATTGTTTAAGCTTGTTTTAGAGTCAGATTATTAGAATCAAAAGGTAGATTTGGTAGTGGTATTAATATTAATATTATTTAAGAAAAGGTACTTTAAAAAAAAAATAAACTTTTTTAAGAAAAGCTACTTTTTTAAGAAAATATACATTTTTAAGAAAGGTACTTTTTTAAGAAAATGTATTTTTTAAAGGTACTTTTTAAGAAAATTTACTTTTTTAAAAAGCTACTTTTTTTAAAAAAGGTACTTTTCTAAATAATGTACTTTTTTTTACAAAATTCACTCCTTAAGAAAATGTACTTTTTAAGAAAGATACTTTTAAAGAAAAATTAATTAAAAAACAACTTTTTTCAAGAAAATGTTTTTTTTAAGAAAAGGCATTTTTTGAGAAAATGTATTTCTTAAGAAAATTAACTTTTTTAAATGAAATGTACTTTTTAGGAAAATGTACTTTTTAATATAATGTATTGTTTCAGAAAAAGTACTTTTTTAAGAATAAGTATTTATTAAAGAAAAGGTATTTTTAAGAAAAGGTAATTTTTTAAAGAATGGTAATTTTTTTTAATAATACTTTTTAAGAAAATGTACTTTTTAAGATAATATACTTTTTTAAGAAATAATACTTTTTCAATGAATGGTACTTTTTAAGAAAATTTACTTTTTAAGAAAAATGTACTTTCTTAAGAAATAAGCACTTTTTAGGAAATGGTATTTTCAAGAAAAATTTACTTTTAAAAAAAAGGTGCTATTTTAAGAAAACGTATTTTTTTTAGGAAAAAGTACTTTCTAAAGAAAAAGTATTTTTTTTAAAGAAAAATTTAATTTTTTAAGAAAACGTACCTTCTTAAGAAAAGGTAATTTTTTTAAGAAAAGCAACGATAGCGAACCTAGATTCGAATTTTTAAGTTCTAATATATTAAAACCTAGACGTATGAGTGATAATTTTATGAAATTGAATATTTCTCATACAGTGTTAAACATCAGTGAGTCAGTGATGAGCGTAACAATTTATATATAAAGATTATAATACGTATATTTCTTAATTGCCAGTGAAAATTTTTAAAAATTTTCATGTACATACAATAAAAGAAAACTGTTTAGAACATCTGCATAAGAGAGGATTTTAACAAATGACTCCCCATTTCATCTTATCCCATTGATCTCTTTTTGTAATTCCCCTTTAGATGAGATTTTTGGTCTCCACATTAAACATACAGCATTCAACAATTTAGTTTGCAAAAATTGTTAATACTGCTTAAACGTGTGCCTTCAGTGCATGAAAATAATTTAATATACCAAAATATATGCATGCATAAAAAACACACAACAAAAAAACAATTCCTGCAAATTTATACTAAGCATAAATATTAAAAATAGTAAAAATTTCTACGAATTATATTTTAACAATATGACTACTGCTGATCAGCGACACATATCTCTGGAAATCGAAAATCGAAATAAGAACTTAAGTCATGAAATGGAAAATCTGACAGATAAAAATGAACATGTAAGTTTTATATTATGTTACTCGATTGGATGAAGTTAGTCATTTTTAACACAATACTAAATATATACGAGTGTATTTATACAAAAGTTATATAGTATAAAATTATATACATATAATTTGAAGTTAATAATAATAAAAAAGATAAACAAAAATCTAAACACATTTTTATTGGCATTCTGTTTTTGTTTTTCGCTTTTAGAAAGTTTCGAATTGAGTGAAAGAAATTTAGTTGCTTTGATCTTGCTGATTAATTTTTATTACATTTTATATTAATAAATTTAAACTGTTTTATAGAGATTGATAAGCATTTTTTGACAAAAACATAATTTATAAGCAAAACATTTTGTTGTTCTATAAAATAAATAGTTTTGCCCTTAATAATTTCCATATTTAATAACCTAAAGTGTTTTGTGGTACCTCAAGTAAAAGCTGGAGACATTGAAAAAGAACGTTTTCTCATATTTAAGAAATTTTCCATTTTGTATACCCTCCACACGACTCTGCAGAGGGTATATATCAGTTTGGCATTCCGTTTGTAACGCATCGAAATATTCATTTACAACCCTATAAATTATATATATTCTGTCCGTCTGTCCGCCCGTAAGTCTGTCTTTATTTGGAGTAAATCGAATATCATTGTGTCAAGATATTATATAAAATATAAAAATTCAGTGTGTTTGTAATAATTTAATATTAAGATTATCATAAACGTAAAACCCAGTTGGAGGATATCAAAGATTTGGCATAGCCAAATTTTGAACTCTTGTTTATTTTCACAAAACACCTAAATTTGTTTAGAAACTAACAGCCATATTCATAACTAAAATTTAGACACTGTTTATCCGTTGAATAATCATTTCTTATCCAAAACACCAGTTTAACTTATGCAAAAATACGAATTAACTCTTGAATAATTGCATGTTGACAATTTTGTCAACAATATATCTATTTAAAGTAACAAACTTTAAAATCTCTGTAATACAAAAAATCTTTCTTTTAATAACAAAACAATCATATCACAAATCTGAAGTCCCTTCCTTGTTTTATTAAAACAAAAAATAACATTTTATAAAAACGATAACAAAAATAAAAAAACATGCAATTATTGAGATGTTGAGTCGTGTTCAAATTGTTATTGTAGTCGTGTTCAAATTGTTTTGCAATACGAGTAATTAACTACACGCTACTGCTGCTCTTTTTATATTATTATCATTTATGCCTTGGACTAGGTATGACCATGCACCGATTTTCACCAATTTCAATAGTCCTACGGCCGATAGAAGCTTATGTACCAAATGTCAACACAATATGTTCATATTTGCGACCGTGGACACATAGATGGACATACATCTCTAAATCGACTCAGAAAGTGATTTTGACTCAGAAAGCGAGTCGATCGGTATAATAAAAGATGGGTGTAGGTCAAATATTATTATATATGTATACTAGGGTGACAGCGGTTTGTATGAAACAAAATTGTTGGTCGAATTTTGATTATTGTGACACTGGATCTTAAACTTTAGTGCGCAAAATTTGAGCCAAATCGGACAATGCTTTCTGCGCACGCATTGAGTTCAAAGTTCAAATATGCATTTATATGTAAAAATGATCAAAAAAAATTATTTTTCACAAAAATTTTGATATTAATAATTGCGTTTCAAATAAATTAATTAATAAACCATAATATAGAGTAAAATATCTTTCTAATAAGACAACAAAATCTATTATCGGTTGAAAAACAGCCAAGTTATATCAAGTTCCCCGGGCAATAAATGCGCCGCAGCCCACATGATTAAGAAAATCGAGCTCACATATTTAAAGACATTGCAATAATTTACAACAAACAACAACATTTTTGCATTCTCCTGATCCCAAAATGATGTAAAGTATTTTGCATCTTGCCTATTGTTATGCCGGTCGAAATTAATGTCAAAACGGTACGTATTTTGTAGCACTATTTCAAAATCTCCAATTTTACTTTTTCAAAAATTTTGTTAAAAGAAATATTTCGAAATCAACGATTGGACCTTAAGGTCTTATTAACAAAATATATGTGATCAAAAATGCCTAATATTGTAGGTATCTTTTTCTTAGTTTGGCGAGGGCAGCGTTTTTATTTCAGCGGATTTGAAGAAAAATGTGATTTTTCATACTTTTTCAAGTTTTAGGGTACATTTTTTTGGTGTTTTCACATTTCAAACATCTTTTGTCAAAATATTATACTACTTAATATAATTTCTCAATATTCTAAATTAAGGTTAAATTGAAGCACAATAAACTGTCCCTCTTTAAGATCAAAAGTCAAATTTAAGGAGATTTACAATTTTTTAAAACAAAATATCGAAATTATAATCCTAAAAAAAAATTAAAAAATCAAATTAACTCTGTGAAAATCTATAAATATTTTCTTTATCAGGATTTTTTTTTAAATAAAACAAATTTAATGTATTCATAAAATTCCTCAAATTTATTCGTTATTTTATGAAAATATGTGGATTAATTAGTGTTTATATATAACACAGTATAAACAAATTTGTATATCGAGGGATTATATTTAAAAAGTGCTATCTGCATCAATAATTATTTTAAAGAGAGCGTGTAAAACCAATTTATTAATACGATCTGAAAGTATTTGTCGATCGGTTTGCTACAATATCTATTAAGAAATAGTTGTACTAATCATGTATGATATCAAAATTAATATTATATTTGACAGTTATATCAGAACAGTTTGAAATCAAAAATTAATATTGCTGTCAAATGTAAATAGCACTTTTTGAATACAAGCCCTAAATATACTTTTATATGAATATAATAATTCTGAAAAAAAAAAATTAGAACTGGGAGACATTTTGAGTACCCCACGGGGTAATTTCAGAAAATAAGTCCAGAATATTATTTTTTAAAATTATTTAAAAATATTAACAACAAGTTTTATCGAAATCTTTCCACAAACATATGGGGGGTTTCATGTCAAGTGCACCAACTTTTGAAACCGATGTCTTCCGATCGGGATGAAATTTGCACCAAGGTTAGTCCTATTGGATAGTAGTTTAGACACAATTTTTCAATAAGATCGGTCCAGATCTCTCTGAGTTAGAGGGGATCAAAATTTGACATTTTGGCCAAACAGGTGTTTTTCTCATCCATGTAACTTATTACCTATTGTTCTTAGAAAATTTTCTCCCAAATAGTTTAGATAGCTATTTCTTCAATATTTTGGAAAAAAATACTTAAAAAAAAAAAAATTTTAGACTTTTTTTTTGCTAAATTAAAGCATTTTTTGACTTTTTTTCAAAAAGGGCATTTTTTTTTTTTCATAAGAAAGCTTAGGATTTTTCCTTTAAGAACTTTTTGGTCGCTTAGTGGGATGGGAGTGGGATATCTATCAAAATAAATGTTTTGTAACTCAAGACAACGGTTTTTCAATTTTTCACAAATGCACTATTTTGAATTTTTTCCTATTTGTGTGTAAAACCTTAGAAATAAAACTTATACTGAGAAACTAGACAAATTAACCTTTCCGAAGGTATGTAACATACCTTCATAACATAACAGAAGAGAATGGTTATCTGTAACCTGAAAGAGTTATTTGCAACATTTCAATCTGAACACGAGGATGTTAGAATTGTCTTCACGAAATTAAACCAGAAAGCAGCGGAACTCACACAGTATGCGTTTGCATTTACCATGAAAATGTTAAACTGATGTTGAAGGAAATCAACTTAAAGTATTTAACAGATGATTCGGCAGAAGATTTACACGATTACCGCGATTGCCTTAAATTGACTATGTGTCCTAATGCAACAACTTCTTGCTACTTAGGTGAATGTACCAATTGCCCGAAAACCACATTCATCAAAGAAGAAATGTGGAAGAAATGTGTACAGGATTGCTAAACTTGAGAACCCACGACTTTTTATTCAAAGAGCAATGGTCATTCTTCAAGGATTTAAAGATACATTTGAAGTCTGGTGAATTCGTTATTTCATATGATTTCGCAGAAAACTATTAATATGTTCTTCAGGATGCCATACAAGCATTCCACTTCAATAACGACCAAGCAACTATATTCAAACTAGTTCTTTACTACATGAAAGATGAAAAAGTGGAACACAAAAATGTGACAATCATATCCCATGATTTAAAACATGATACTGTTGCAGTTTATGAGTACCAGAAGATAATACTAAAATATCTAAAATCTAAATTTACAGTAAAGAAGGTATACTACGTTTCGGAAGGAGCTCGTCAACATTTTAAAAACAAAAGTAGCTTCGCAAACCTTATGGCTCATGAAAAAGATTTTTGAATGCCAGCTGTGTGGCATTTTCATTCTACTGTTCATCTGCTCATGGTAAAGGAGCATGTGATGGTATTGCAGCAAACCTTAAAAGAAATGCAGCGAAGTATAGCCTCCAGTGCTCTCATCAAAATCGCATCTTAGATGCGACTGCTTTATTCCATTGGGCAAAGAATTATTGTAAAGAAACTAAAATAGTTTTTAGTAGCAAAGAGGATCATCAGGAAACATTGATAACACTGAAGAGCAGATTCGATGCTGTGGTAACAATCGATGGCACCGCTCAATACCATGCTTTTATACCGCTTGTCGATGGAAGACTCAAGTTGAAAAAGTTTTCTGCCTCTATTCAATGCGATTTCTTTCCAAAGACAACAAATAAACCAGCAGCGAAATCAACAGCTGAACCTTGTAACGCCAAGAAAGGATTGACAAAAAACGCAGTAAATAAAGGCGACATAAAAGCTGAATGAAAGACTGGTTATTTAAAAATTTACAAGACTTAAATACTTCATCAGCTACAATAAATTAAGTATAAAAATAGTTATGATATAAATGGATCTAATGCAATTAAGATTAAATTTTAATAAATTATTTATCTTTTTATTTTTAATATTATTATTATTATACATTTATTTAATTATTATTAAAAATAAATAAAAAAAAATAATAATTTTTCAACATTTCTATAGAAAAAAAGCGATTTTTTTCCTGAGGTTAACATATTCTGGGTATTACAGTATCGAGGGTATAAAATTTTAGTTAGGTATGTTATATACCTTCGGAAAGTTTAGTTTGTCTAGTTTCTCAGTATAAGTTTTATTTGTAAGGTTTTAGACACAAATAGGAAAAAATTCAAAATAGTGCATTTGTGAAAAATTGAAAAACCGTTGTCTTGAGTTACAAAACATTTATTTTGATAGATATCCCACTCCCATCCCACTAAGCGAACAAAAAGCTCTTAAAGGAAAAATCCTAAGCTTTCTTATAAAAAAAAAAAAAAAAAATGCCCTTTTTGAAAAAAAGCAAAAAATGCTTTAATTTAGCAAAAAAAAAAGTCAAAAAAAATTTTTTTTTTTTAAGTATTTTTTTCCGAAATATTGAAGAAATAGCTATCTAAACTCTTTGGGAGAAAATTTTCTAAGTACAATAGGTAATAAGTTACATGATTGAGAAAAAACACCTGTTTGGCCAAAATGTCAAATTTTTATCCCCTCTAACTCAGAGAGATCTGGACCGATCTTGTTGAAAGATTATGTCTAAACTACTATCCACTAGGACTAACCTTGGTGCAAATTTCATCCCGATCGGAAGGCATCGGTTTCAAAAGTTGGTGCACTTGACATGAAATCCCCCATATATATAATTTCGATATTTTGATTTAAAAAAATGTAAATCTCCTTAAATTTGACTTTTGACCTTAAAGAGGGACAGTTTATAGTGTTTCAATTTAACCTTAATTTGCAAGATTGAAAAATCATATCAAGTAGTACAATATTTTGACAAAAGATATTTGAAATGTGAAAACACCAAAAAGATGTACCCTAAAAGTTGAAAAAGTATGAAATATCTCATTTTCTTCAAATCCGCTGAAATAAAAACGCTGCCCTCGCCAAATTAAGAACAGGATACCTACAATATTTGGCATTTATTAATCACGTATATTTTGTTAATAAGACCTTAAAGTCCAATCGTTGATTTCGAAAAATTTTTTGAACAAAATTTTTGAAAAAGTAAAATTGGAGATTTTGAAATAGTGCTACAAAATACGTACCGTTTTGACATTAATTTCGAACGGCATAACAGTAGGCAAGATGCAAAATACTTATGATCATTTAGCGATCAGGAGAATGCAAAAATGTTGTTGTTGTAAATTATTTCAAAGTCTTTAAAAATGTGAGCTCGATTTTCTTAATCAAGTGGTCTGCGGCGAATTTATTGCCTGGGGAACTTAATATAACTTGGCTGTATTTCAACCGATAATAGATTTTGTTGTTTTATTAGAAAGATAATTTACTCTAGATTTAATTTAGTTGAAACGCAATTATTAATATCAAAATTTTTGTGAAAAATTATTTTTTTTGATAATTTTTACATATAAATGCATATTTGAACTTTGCACTCAATGCGTGTCCAGAAGCCATTGTCTGATTTGATTCGAGTGCCACAATAATCCGACCAGCACGTATTGAAATTCAAAAAAAATAGAAATGGCTGTCACCCTAATAAATACCCTAACCTAGCTACTGTCCTTTTAAAAGCACACCCGATTACAGGGAAACTGTGGGTTTAAGAGAAGAAAGTTATATTATAAAAAATGTTTAGAAACCAATGAATATTTAAGTTTCGAAAAAAAAGTTTAACAAAAAAATTTCCGGCGTTATCTGGGTTAAGTTACAATAAAAGAATATGATAAAATATGATCCCATTTTGATGATCTTTTTAATGTTTTCTTTATTTTTAACCGATATTTTCCATTTTTAATGCTTAAATTAAGATTGATATGTTAAATCATAGGTGATTTAAAAAAAATCATGTGAGTCCGATCACAGGGGAGATCTAGTAATAAATAAAATGCAGAAAACAGCGACAAAAAGGTTATTACATATCTTAATTTTTTCACCAAACAATCATGTCACACCGATTTGTCTTAATGCTTACATTTTACGCGTAAGATCTTACGCTCACATATTACGCTGTTTTTGTGATTGTATTGTGAATTAGAAATTTACCCCTCTGCGCGTATAGATGTTTACACATCAAAAACACGCTTGATACCACAAAAATCACAACAGATTTTAACTAAATCAGGGGTTTTAAAATTCTAGTTAGGCACAAGATAAAAAATGTTATGAATAGACTCACGAGCAACCAGTGCATAAGCCTTAATCCACTGTCTAGTTGTCAACTCGTTGTGCTTAGCGCAGATCGAGTTCTTAACATAAACTTATGAATATGGCTGTAAATGAAATGTTTTTTGTTCAGATTAATAAGGAAATCTACAAATTCTTTCATGTGTTACTAACAATAAAATTAAAGAAAACGAGAATAATGTGGTTAGTTAATAAATACAAAATAAACATAAACAATTAATAGTTATTACATTGTTATTGAACGTTTATGAATACAAATTCTTATAAAAGATTTATAAATCAATAACGGTTTAATAACAAATATGAGCATTAAAGCAGAAACAAGATTTTTTATAAATGCGACTGATTTTATTTATGCTGAACTAGTGAAACATGAAAAAATATGTCGATTACATTCTTAATCGGAACAAAATGCATTTCTATTGAGTCTTATTACAACAAAATTCTATACATAATTCAAATTAATAAACTTGATTGTTATTTCGACCTTTTTGTTGTAATTTTTAGATAAAAATAATTAAGCTTGAGGCCATTGTGCAATATTGAATATGTAAACGTTGTGACGTACATGTATTAAGTTAATTATTGTTACTCGTAGATTCCTGAAGATGCTATCTAATTGATAGCGAAATATTGGATGAAATAAAGAATTGTAGTATAAAAACAACAATGGCCTCAAGCTTAGTTATTTTTATCTAAAAATCATAATTCAAATTTTCTGAAAAAAATGTATAAAAATGATTTTGAGAACTTTTGTAATATACGATTACAAAATGTATTCAAGTTTCTAGTATGTTTTGATTTTATACACATCACTATTATATTTAAATTGTTTTTAATTTATTTTTTAAATAATAAGGTTTTTTTGTACAAAAAAAAAATAAAATAATATTCCTTAAATATTGAGGAAATTTTCATGAAATTGTGTCAAATAGTTTAAATAGATTTAAGTCCAAAATTCCAATCCGTTATGTTAGGTAACACAAAACTCCTTACCTCACGAAATATTCAAGATCTTGGAGACCAATCTTTATCTTTTGGTTATGCTAAGAAAATTTCATACTATTGTAGGTTTATAGAATGGTAGAGACAATAAAAGTAGTATTTATGAATAATAATCAAATCAATAATTTCTTATTAATCTCTAGTTAAATTAAGTTAATAAATCTGTTTTGAATTAATTAAGAATAATCCCGAAAATTTTGAGAATCCACAAATTTGCTAAAAATTGGGTCCGAATTGTTGGTGCACTTTTTGAATATTTTGTTAATTATTTAAAAAAAAATAATATTTTGGTATTCTTCAATTAAAAAATGTTCTGTTTGTTTTAAAAGTTCTTTAGCTAGAGTTTTGAATTATATGGGTTTAAACTTTGGTCGATTAAAAATTAAAATGTTAAAAATTAAATTGATCAATAATCAAATTAAAATAGAAGTTTCAAAATATTCTAGAAAATATTTTTTTTTAATATTAAAAACAATTTAAGCAAATAATCAGAAAAGCTTTAATTAAAATAAATTGTGATCATGTTTTATAGTTTTCTGCTCATTTAAATTGAATTCATAAAAACTAGTATAGCCCAGCACTCGAAATTCGAGTGCAAACTCTAACTTTCCTCAATCTGTACGTTAACTTTTGTGTTACATAATGTAAATTTGATTGTGCACGCATAACTTTCCTCAAACTCAACGAATTTAAACAATTAATAGCTCAAAAGAAATAGATGGATCTACTGAGTGTTCTGAGAGAGAAACGATCAAGATCCATTCATTAGAAGAGGAGCTCTGAGAATTCGAATTGCTTGAGTGGAGGGAGTTGAGTAAATTTCAATGATTGATGACATATCTGTGTCTAAATACCTTTCATAAAAAAAAAATGAAGGAAATCGGCCGGATAGAACGGCCAGACGGACTGACTTTAATTTTCATAAATTTTTTTAATATATAATAAGACAAGAAATTCAGAGTAGTTTTTAACATTAAATACACATATGTATTTGGTTTTGTAGATGATAATTTTTCTGAAATCAAACATTTTTTTTTTGCTTTTAAACGCATTTAAAAATTATTTGATCGCCACGGTTGATAGATGGCTGGAACCCCGGTTGCAATCTATAGAGAAAATTAACCTTAGATAATTTTCCTCCTCCAGATGTGGAACATAGTTGAGGATTTTTGGATATTACGCTAATGAAAAAGTTGAATATATTTTAAACATCAAAAATGCATTTGTGCAAACATAATTATGGGGTTCTTGTGTCAACTAGAAGAATTATATGCTTTAAACACGCAAGTTTAATTGATTGAAGATGTCGTGAACAAAATTTATACATTTATACTGCAAACGGCAAAATTAGCGAGAAAATTAAAATTAAAATTAAATTAGAGCATTTTTATTTTTTACAAAAATGAGGTATTTAACTAAATTGAGTAAATTACCGGTATTAGTACTTTATATATAGAAAATGAATATTCCAAAAATGAATTAGTAGCATTTAAATATGCACCAATAACTTCCGGTAACCTGCAACGGTAATTTTGCATGTTTAAAAACTTTTTTAAACCAATCGTCAAGGTTTTATTTTTATTTTATTATTCATATCTTCTATATAGATAGAAGATATAAAAACAAGTAAGAAAATTATAGTCGGTCTAGACCGACTATACGATACCCTATACCATGCGTTTAGAAACCCTATCTCTTAGGCCCAACTAACTGGACATAGAAAATAAGCTAAAACCAAATTTGAATGGGATTTTTATTAATTTTTTTGGCTGCAGATATGAAAAAGTTCATATCGGATGCTATATGTATATAGGGACTAGGTCGAAAAATGGACCGATCCTGATCATGTTTGGTAAAGTCTCTTGTATTTTGCAAAAATATATACAAACAAAATTTGAGAAGAATCAGTGCAATATTTTTGTTTTTTAATAGATTTAAGTGAATATCGGGAAGCAGCTCTATATGGGATCAAAGGGATCATTTTTGGACTACTCATTAATGGATGTAATGAACGCATACAAACCCAATTTGAGTAAGATCTATATGACAATTTGGATCTTATGGCAATTTATGTCGATTTCATATGGGTAATTTGTATGGGGGCTTGGTCTGAACATGGACCGATTCTCACCAATTTCAATAGCGTTCATCCCATGGCCGATAAAAGCTTATATGCCAAATTTCATCAAAATATATTCATATTTGCGACCTGCAGTTCGATTACAAGGTTTACATGGACACACAGACGGACGGACGGACGGACGGACGGACATTGTTAAATCAACTCAGAAAGTGATTCTGATTCGATCGGTATAATTAAAGATGGGTCTAGGTCAAATATTTTTGGTTGTTACAAACAGCAGCACAAAGTCATTATACCCAAACCACATAGTGGTATAGGGTATAAAAACCAACCCATAAAACCAGTTTTTATTATACCCCCTTTAATTGTAAATTAATTTACCATTAAATAATTGATTGTCTGTCAAAAATCAAAAAAATTGTTATATTATTTTTGTCGTCGCCACGACAAAATGTCCGATGTGTGTCCATGTCCGATGTCCGTCCGTCTGTGTGTCCATGTAAACCTTGTAATCGAACTGCAGGTAGCAAATATGAATATATTTTGATGAAATTTGGTATATAAGCTTTTATCGGCCATAGGATGAACGCTATTGAAATTGGTGAGAATCGGTACATGTTCAGACCTAGCCCCGTGCAAATGACCCCTATGAAATCGATATAAATTGCCATAGGATCCAAATTGTCATATAGATCTTACTCAAATTGGGTTCGTATGCGTTTATTACATCCATTAATGAGTAGTCCAAAAATGATCCCTATGGGACAACTCTTAGTCATATAGAGCTTCTTCCCGATCTTCACTTAAATCTATCAAAAAACATAAATATTGCACTGATTCTTCTCAAATTTTGTTTGTATATATTTTTGAAAAATACAAGACACTTTACCAAACGTAGTCAGGATCGGTCCATTTTTGGGCCTAGTCCCCATATGGATATAGCATCCGATATGAACTTTTCATATCTGCAGCCAAAAAAATTTATAAAAATCCCACTCAAATTTGGTTTATGCTTATTTTCTATGTCCAGTTAGTTGGGCCTATTAGATAGGGTCTCTAAACGCATGGTATAGGGTATCATATAGTCGGTCTAGACCGACTATAATTTTCTTACTTGTTTTTTTTTATATTTTTAGTTGGCGTGGCACCACCCATACAAAGTGAAATTTTAGTATCATATATATTGAATACCACGACAGTGAGATCTTTGCAAATTTTTGTGAGGTTAGCTATTATGAATGTTAGTAGCCATGCCGAAAATGGGCGGAATCGATAAGTGGGCGTGCAAGCTCCCATACAAATTAATTATTCAATATCATACAATACAAATTTCGTAGGAAAAATTGATTATCAAAAAACATACATGCCAATAAGTATCTTGAAGTCGTAGCGAAACACGACGGGGCATACTAGTGATATAATAATATTCAAAATTAACATTTTTTATTTAATGCTGTCTTCTTTTCTGAAAAAAATTAAAGGAGGGTCCGATCACAGGGGAGATGTGTAAACATCTAGTAATTAAAAATGGCTAATTAATTATTTAATCTATAATATTAATAGGCTAGGCGATTTCTTGTTACCGATGTTTTGTTGTACCATATTATCCCGATTTTGACCAAGCGTATATTCTTTGATAGGTAATTCTTTTTAGCTGTTCACCAGATTTACAGATTTTTTAATTTTTTCCTTTATTTTGAGTAAATTGCATTTAAAGTTGCTACTAACAAATACATAAAATTATACGTATGCTATGTGTGTGTTTATTAAATTTGTTAATGAGTTTGTTATCTTCATTCACAATAATAATAAACCAAAAATGTGTTGGTTTGTGAATTGGCTAAGTAGAGAAATTAAATTGCCTAGAAATTGCACTCGTATTACGAGCGTTGGAATCCGATAGTAATTATTAATTAATTAATTAATAATAATGAAATACACATATCCCTCGTATAGGACTCACATTGATTTTTTTATATATTTTAATTTTTAGTTTATTTTATAAAAACAAATAACCAGCTCTCAAAATTGAAGTTTCAATATTTACAATATATGTTATTTATGACATTTGCACGTCAGCTCGAATATATTTCACAAAATTAATGGAATAACAAACTATTCCAATTGCAATTTTGTAAAATTTGACAGCAAGTGCCATCTATGTATCACTTATAGCAAACAACTGCAGGGGCTCTGATTATAGCTGTGGGGTTGTTGAATTATCTATATTTTATACATTTGTATTGTGAATTTTGAACGTTTTACAGCAAAGGTTTGTTGAATTAGTTGAAACAATTTTATATCATAATCTTTTCAGCAATACACTCATACGTCTTACCGTTTTTGCCTTACTTCTTACCCTGTTTTTGTGATTGTATTGTCAAATAGTTTTTACCCCCCTGAGCGTATAGATGTTTACACATCTTGTTTTCATTTTTGCTACATAATTTCAAATTTCGAAAGGTCGGACAGAATGCGAAGGATGAGATGAGTATTTTAAAAAAATCTCTGAAAATGGAATTTAAAATATATTTCTTAGTTTTCTACGACAGGAAAAACTAATTGTGTCTCAATACCGTTCATATAATTTTTAACACGTATCGTTAGACGATTATATGTGGTTATCAAGTGAGCAGAGTTTACCCCAAACTTTTTAAGGTTTTTAAAAGCTCTGTTATAAATTTTATACATTATTAATCTTGTTACAATTATTTCTGAAATTGCAAATGTTATAAAAACAAAAGGCCGCCACATTAAATTCCCTCGCAGTGATGATAAAATTATTTTATCATAAATATACATACACATAAATAAAATACTTTTATCAGCACTATACATATATGTATATATCATACATACTTATATTCATATGTACTTAGCGGCAGTTAAGGATAGTTTCCTATTGTAAATCAATCATCAGTTGAGGTTAGCTTCCATTTAATTATAAAATAGTTGTTGTAAGATATTTTGAAATAATAATACCAGTTTTGCTCATAAATATTTATAAAAACATTAACTTTGTTAAACAAAACATAAAACCGCATTTAAAAAATTCTTGCACTATTTTGTGCAACAAATACTCTAGACGAACAACGTTGTTAATTCTTAATGTTTTTACAACACATATTTCAATTACGTATTCGACATTTCGAGTAGTTGAAAAACTGTCTTTTTCAAAAACTGGTTTTCGGTTTCTTGTTTTAAATACCAGTTTTGAATAATCCTGCTTCCGTTTATATGAATACTAAATGTCAATGAAAGAAAAAATAATTTTAGGCGTATTTATTATTAAAAACAGAAGTAATCATGTCCTAAAAGATTAATAATAATCGTAACTTTAATAGATAATACAAACAGAAAATATTGAGTGTTGATTTTGTTTAGACCAATATATGATTTTATTTAATTTTTAATTTTTAGTTTTTTATTTTTTTAAAATCCTTAAAAATGGCTAGGTTGGTCACGTTTAACGTACCCGATGTATCGAAGCTTATTTGGCTTCGTCTTCAGGGGTTTTTTTTTTATTAGTTCAGAAATACACAATATTTTAACTTACAATAAATACAAATATTCTCTTAACTTACTTATTACAATATTGATATTAATACAGTTAAATACAATTATAAATTATACTAGCAGATTCCAGCCCTCGAAATTCGAGTGCAAATTCTACGAAATTTTATTTTTTCATTAAATATAGACCTAATCAATTATAGCCAATTCACAAATCAACATAAAAACAAACTCATTTTTATTACAAATCATTAACAAATTTAATAAACACACACATAGCATTGTATAATTATATGTATGTGTTAGTAGCAACTTTAAATGCAATTTACTCCAAAAAATTTAAAATTTACAAATCTGTAAATCTGGTGGACAGCTAAAAAAAATACCTTTCTAATGAGGCATGTGTGGTCAAAATAGGGTTAAAAATGACACAGTAGCATCGTAACAAGAAATCGTCTTGCCTATTAATATTATAGATTTATATCCTATAGTCTGTGAATTTGTGCTGATGTTTGTAACTACCAAAAATACTGTAACTAACGCCAAGTCGGGCATCTAAATTTTAAAATCTGTAAATCTGCAAAACGGCTAAAAAGAAATACCTTTCAAATAATATACGTTTGGTCGAAATCGGGATAAAACGGTAGAATAAAATATCGGTCACAAGAAATCGCCTAGCCTATTAATATTATAGATTAACTTTTAGGATTTTGACGAAATTAAGGCACAAAAACACAAAGAAATCGGTATTTTTAAGAAACTCCAATACAAAAATACAAACAAATGCGTTTTTTTAAGATTTTGAAGAAATTAACGCCAAAAATACAAATAAATTGCAAACTTTAAGAAACCCGGCATCAAAGGGCAAAAAGCGACTTCGTATAAAAAACTGAAAGTTTTAAAAAATACATAAAAACGTAAAAAAACAAAATATAAACTGAAATAATATAACAGCACGTCTTAAAACGCCCGCCAAAAAAAGCAGAAAACATTATAATATAATATAATAAGATATCGCACCTGTACCTCTAAAGTGATCTAAAGTGAGTCAACTCAAAATTTACAAATTTGCAATAGAGGCAAAAAAAAGTTTTTTTTAAATATTTACTATTAAATTTAAAAACAGTTGTTTCATTGTAAATAATTGCGAATAATAAGTATACAACAATAGAAGTAATAGCGATTTTTTCAGTGATCATCAAAAATAGCAAGTTTTTTGGGTGCAACTCAAAATATGTCTTTTTAGTGGATTCTAAAGAAGCTACCTTATAACAAAAAGAGGGTTACAACTGTATTTTTTTTAACGAAAGACTAGAAAACCACTGTGTATCGTTTTCTTGCAAAAAGTGAAAATTAAAAAATTTATCAAGAATGATAGAATACAGGGTTGCAGGGTTGCCAACTATAACATAAAATATACATTTTTCGCAAGAATGATAGAATACAGGGTAGCAGGGTTTCCTACTAAATTTTTCGAAAATTTTTTTTAATTTTCACACATGAAACAGACTTGGTAACCCTTGCGATTGATTCATTACGCCATCTAACGGGAAAACATTCGGATGGCGTAATATTTATTCTATCATTCTTGAATATAAATAATATAATAATTTTATAATAATTTTATTATTATATTATTAAAAAAAAAATAAAAATAAAAAATTGCAGATTTAAAACATAAATAAAAACGCGAAAAAAAATAATATAATATAATAAAATAATAATATAATATAATTATATTAAATTGCTGATGATATATTTTTTGCCACTTTGAATTAACTTCCTTATGAAATTCTTCTTGTTTGTGTAATTTCGTGTCCATATTTTTCGATTTACAATTTCCCATAGATTTCCCTTATGGGATTGAGATCTGGTGATTGGGCCAGCCATTTCAAAACACTAACTGAATTATATTGTAGCCATTCGATTAAAACTTTTTAGGTGAATTTTGGGTCATTATCATGTTGGAACTTCTAGGCCAGGGGCATATAATAACCCGCATATGGATATATTACTTCAGTTAGATTTTGTCTGTATCCAATTCTAGTTAGAGTATCTTTTACTACATAAATTGCACACATTCCTTGGTCCGAAAACCAACCTCACACCATAATATTGCCATCGCCTAACTTAACAGTTTTATTTTTATATTTTCTGTCAAGTCCTTCTCCTTTTGCTCGCCGTACAAACGTTCTTCCATCATGGCCTCTTAAATTAAACTTGAAGTCATCTGAAAAGAGAACAGTATTCCAATTCCATTTTGACCAATTTCTGTGTGCTTTTGCAGCATTTAAGCCAGCCGGATGATTTTTATCTGATATCGGTGGTTCTTCACAGGACGATAACAAATAAGACCAGCCTCAGTTGCTGGTCGGGAAAAAAATTCGAGCAAATATTTTTAGGTTCAGATTGTTAATGACCTCTGTAGGCAGCATTTTTGAACATGCTTTAAACTCTCTTGCTATTAAATTATCCTGCCTTCAACTCGTTTTACTGGGCCTGCTGCCTAAATGTTGATTTGCCACGATATTTGATAATTATTTTTTAAATTATGGATTTTTTCATAGAATATTTCTTACAAATTTTCTTTTGCTTAAGATCAGCAGTAAAAGCATCTATCATTATGACTTTTCTTGCCATTATTTTATAATTAATTATAAGATTAAATCATTGAAAAATACAATTGTGTTTAAAAAACGGTCAAGATTTGATACACTTTCTTTCATACCACCTTCTATTTTTATTGTTTTAATCAACACTTGTACAGGCGTTTAAAAGTTTCCATTGTTTTGGCATCACTAAAAATTCCTTTTTTTCGTTTGACTATTTTCATTGAATTTTTTACAGCAAACTTGGTATCTTTCGTTAGAAACACACCAAAGAGTGATTTTGCAAAACACTATATAATTGGGACGCAAAATTATTAAAATTGCAAAACACTATATAATTTTGGACGCAAAATTATTCCAAAATTTTGGACGCAAAATTATTAAAAAACAAAATTGGCTAATTTAGAATTTTGTAATAGTTTCCAATGTATTGTAGGACTATTTCTCCCCATATAAAGCTGGCTTCCCGGTATACAATTATATTTATTTAAGAAAATTTGGTTGATCTATGATTTTATAACACTAGTGACCTCAAACATATGGTCACAATCGGACCATTGTTTGACCTAGTCCGTATGTAATAACTACGTCCGATATGAAGTTAAATACATCTACAGACAATAAATAATGACAATCTCACTTAAATTTGGTTTATGATAATTTCCTGTGCCCTTTGATGTAGCCTATCGTATAGAGTGTCTATATTATTCGTTATTAAATGGCATTAATGGCATTTTTTTTTTACCGATTTCTCGAACAACTCGCAAACTTTTTTAGAAAAGTGACTTTTATATACATACATATTTTTTTCTATTAGAGACAATTTGCTCGATTTTGATTTGCTTTCAGCTATCAAAACTATTTAGAAAATTTGTATTTAAGGTATATTTAGTTGTTGTGTTCCGTTATTTGTTAACAAGTTAAAATCAAAGAAAGAAACTAAATTTTTTATGTCTTGTTTTTTAATATTTTTAGAATAAAAAATTAAATGCTGCCTCAGATATTGATGATATTGATAGTCGTGCGCGCCGTATTACAAGAGCAGGTAAGCATTTTAATATTTAATTATTATTTATTTTATAAAAATACTTCTTTTATTATTATTATTTTTTCAATTTTATTTTAATTTGCTTGGTATCTCTTATTAACTACAGTTTCTGAAGTTGATGATGACGATGAATACGATCAACGTCCATTGGCAATAGGTCCTCGTGCTGGCGTAGACGATGGTTTATTGCCAAACGATGGAAGGGGTGTAGAAGAGCAACGACCAGTTAAGCCTCCAAGTCAACGACCTAATTATAATTTTCCCTTTGATAATGGGACTGGCTATATTGATGTTGACGGAGTACGAACACCAATACCCGACATTAATGCTTATCAACATAAAAAAACTTTAGCCCAAGGTATGATGGATTTAGCATTACTATCGGCCAATGCCAATCAATTGCGTTATGTACTGGAGTCTTATAAACGACATCCTTACTTTTATCCCAGTATTATCTTTATTTCGTTAAGTATAATCTTTCAGGTATATTTGTTTGCAGTCTTTAAAACGGATCAATTTTACTAAGTTATAAATTGTTCTATTTCAGGTTGCAGTGGGCGTTGGTCTTATACTGAATGGCAAATACAATGTTAGAAACGAAAAGGAAATTTGTCGTGCAAACAAAGTCAATAATTATACAGTTATTGGTATTTTTATTGTAACGGTTGTAAATGTTTTTATATCCGCATTCGGTGTAGCCGATTCCGAACCAGAAGCTAGAACATAAACTGCTTTTAATTACATACATACTCGTATTTACTTATTAAATAATTCATTAAGTTACATGTGACATTAAATTTATAATGAATATGTTAAAAAAAAATTCTTGTAAACACCCATCGAATACATGGGGTAACAAATTGTACAAACATTGTTAGATTATTCAAATCGTCGTTGCCCTGTATTTATAATGAATAAAGTTAAGATACATTTATAATTACAGGAAAATGTTGTTTGATTTAGAACCGGCATTATTGCAACAAGATACAAATTGAGCTTAATCCTTAAATGTATAATACAAAAATGTAGAAACCATTTGAAAACAAAAATCAAAATTTGCATATTTATTACAGTATTAATTGAAATACGTCTGAAAATGACGTAAAAATCTAACAAACTACTGAAAATCCATTCATGGAATGTACAAGCCATACATCACATATAGTAGCTCTTACGAAACTGAGAATAGTGGAAATTAGAAGTATAAATGTATAAATATTCAAAAAAAATTCAAAAATAACGATTGTTTGTTTGAACAGAGCTGTATATTCTGAGAGTAATACGAAGTAAAAGCTGTGCGGTATGAAAACTGATTTTTAACCACACAGCTCGTAGGCCTGACCTTAGGTGAGTGCATGTGAGATAGACGCAGGTTCAAACCTCACGGCCGCCCTAAGTAGAAAAATTTCATATAGAAACAATCAATTCAATTATTACATAAAAAAATATCACATTCTTCAATAAATCGCTGATGAAGGCTGAAATAATTGAACATAGGAAAGTTAGAGTAAACTATATTCGAGCGAGAGAGTCAGGTATTTATTGAATGATTACATGTTTAAATTTATTATGACTTTATTATTATTATAATAATCATATCCGATATGATCTGATTCGGTTTTGACCTATCCTATCCCGAAACTTTTGTTGTAGGGTATTGATTATCTTTTATTTATTACTAATTTTTAATTTTCAATTAGTCATATGTTAGTCATTTATTTATTACTAATTTTTAATTTTCAGTTACTCATTAGCTCAATCATTAACCCTATACCTACCACTATGGTCAGGCTATAATGAGTTTATGCTGATGTTTGTAACTACCAAAAAAATTTGACCTATAACCATCTTTTATTATGCCGATTGACTCAGAATCAATTTCTGAGTCGATTTAGAGATGTTTCTCCGTCCATCTTCCCGTCCATATAAACCCTGTAATCAAAGTACAGGTCGAAAAATAAATGTATTTTGATGAAATTTGTTATAGATGCTTTTGTCGGACATAGGACATACACTATTGAAAGTTGTAATAATCGTGCATGTTCAGACCTAGTCTCCATACGAAGTACCCCTACGAAATCAACTTTATTTGCCTTAAGATGCAAATTAGATCTCGACCAAAAATATTGCACAGACTTTTCTCAAATTTGGTTTATATGTGTTTTTGCAAAAAATAAATGCTTTTAACAAATATGGTCAGGATCGGGCCATTTTTCAAGTTTTTCATATCTGCAGCAAAAACATTAATAATAATGTCACTAAAATTTGGTTTATACCAGACATGCCCAGAAGTTTGTTATGAAAGTGCAAACACTAATCCACATAAAGAAAACAAATTTTTTAAACTTTTTCTTTTAACTTATACTCTCTGTCTGTCTGTCGTGGGGCAACCCCATTCCTCCTTATCCAATTGATCTGAAACTTGGCCCATAGACTTGTTGTGACTACAGATTAAATGTCATTTCCCCCCATCCGATCGATCTGAAACTTGGTCCATACACTTGCTGTGAAAAAAGATTAACTTTGACTTGGTCACGCACAGTCACGCACAGTCATGGAGTTATTTAAAACCCATTCCCCTTATCCGATCGATTTGAAACTTTGTCGATAGACTTGTTGTGAAAAAAGATTAACTTTGACATAGTAACGCACAGTCACGCATAGTCACGCACAGTCACGGAGTGGTTTGAAACCTATTTCCTCTTACCCGCTCGAAGTAAAACTTGGTCGATAGACTTGCTGTAAAAAAAGATTAACTTTGACATAGCCACGCACAGTCACGCATAGTCACGTATAGTCACGGATAGATTAAAACCTCACTTCTCCTCATCCGATCGATCTGAAACTTTGTCCATACACTTGCTGTGAAAAAAAGATTAACTTTGACATGTCACGCATAGTCACACACAGACACGGAGTTATTTAAAACCCATTCCCCTTATCCAATCGATCTGAAACTTGGTCGATAGACTTGTAAAAAAGATTAACTTTGACATAGTCACGCACAGTCACGGAGTGATTTAAACCCCATTTCCCCTCATCCAATTAATCTGAAACTTGATCCATAGACTTGTTGTGACCAAAGATTAATTTTAAAATAGTCACGCAAAGTCAGGTGGGTAAAATGATGTTCACGATTATTACCAATGTGATTCTTTTATATTTAATACCAACTAGTAGATTCCAGCGCTCGAAATTCGTGTGCAATTTCTAACCGGCTTTATTTTTCAACTTAGCCAATACACAAACCAACACTTTTATGGTTTATTATTATTGTGAATGAAGATAATAAACTCATTAACAAATTTAAAAAAACACACATAGCATATGTATAATTTTATGAATGTGTTAGTAGCAACTTTTAATGCAATTTACTGAAAACAAAGGAAAAAATTTAAAAATCTGTAAATCTGCAAAACGGCTAAAAAGAAATACCTTTCAAATAATATACGTTTGATCAAAATCGGAATAAAACTGTAGAACAAAACATCAGTCATAAGAAATCGCCTAGCCTATTAATATTATAGATAAAATCATCATTGTTTTTATGGGTTCGATATTTTATATTTTTATTCCCTACATGTACACTGAAAAAAAATCATGTGATTCCGATCGCAGGGGAGATGTGTAAACATCTAATAATTAAAGATTTTTTATAGCACTTTCTTAAAATCAAACAGAAAGCGTATCACTTATAGCAATCAACTGCAGGGTCTGTTAATATAAAAAAATTTATTATTATTTATTATTTTAACCGGTTAATTTTTAATTTTTCGTTTTTAATTTTTAATTTTTTTTTAATTTTTTATTTTTAATTTTTCATTTTCTAATTTTAATTTTTAATTTTATGTTTTTCATTTTCCATTTTTTATTTTTCATTTTTAATTTTTTTCTTCATTTTTCATTTTCCAATTTTTATTTTTTTTTTCATTTTTCATTTTTTAATTTTAATTTTTTATTTTTCAATTTTAATTTTTTATTTTTCATTTTTTAAATTTAATTTTTTATTTTTAATTTTTTATTTTTCATTACTCATTTTTAATTTTAGTTTTTCATTCTCCATTTCTTATTTTTCATGTTTCATTTTTTATTTTTAATTTTTTATTATTCATTTTTAATTTATCATTTTTCCTTTTGATATTTTTTTTTAATTTTTTATTTTTCATTTTTAATGTTTTTTCATTTTTCGTTTTTCATATTTCATTTTTTATTTTTCATTTCTCATCTTTCATTTTTTAATTTGCATTTTTTATCTTTCATTTTTTATTTTTCATTTTTAATTTTTTATTTTTAATTTTTTTTATTTTTCATTTTTCATTATTCATTTTTAATTTTTCGTTTTTCATTTTTAATTTTTAATTTTTAATTTTTAATTTTTAATTTTTAATTTTTAATTTTTAATTTTTAATTTTTAATTTTTTATTTTTCATTTTTTATTTTTCATTTTTTTTTCATTTTTAATTTTTCGTTTCTCATTTTTAATTTTTCATTTTTTTCTCATTTTTCATCTTTCATTTTTTATTTTTCATTTCTTTTTTTCATTTTTTATTTTTCGTTTTTAATTTTCAAACAGGTTATCATAATATCATAATTTTTTCACCAATACAATCACATTTTGTCTTACGACTCACATTTACGTTCACATCTTACGCTCACATGTTACGCTTACATGTTATGCTGTTTTTGAAATTTACCCTCCTGCGCGTATAGTTAGACGTTTACACATCAAAAAGAAAAACTTTTATCTGAAATGAAATGTCTTAAAATGCTTTTAAATATGATATTTTGTGTTAATTTGAAAGCATATCGAACATTCTGCTTCGGCCTTAAAGTTATAACTAAAAAAAAAATCACTTTCCCACTTCTCGTCTGAATACATGTAGCTCAATTTGTAAAGTAATAATTAGAATTTTAAGCTTAAGACTTACACTGATTTTTCCAAGTGCTTTTTAATTCACATCTGCATTAGACAACAATAAAATCTACATTGAATATCTCGGTCGTTAATGTGTACCAACAAAGCATAAAAAAGTGTCATTGCTTTGCGCTTTGGCGTAAACGAGAAAAAACAACAAAAAATGAAAAAGACAAAATTGTTCGTGTATTTGGTATTGCTTGGTGCTGAGCGCTGTGTGTGTATTAGAATACACTGCCTATGCCTAACTGATTTTACAAAAACAAGAGTGCATTGATATTTATTTTCTAGGTATAATTAGTTGACTTAAGACTCTTTCTCTAAGCGCATGGTATAGGGTATCTCATAGTCGGTCTACACAGACTATAAATTTCTTGCTTGCTCTTTATATGCTTTTATGTAACTCTTTTTGATAATTTACTTGTTTGAGGCTGATTTTTCAAGTGAATTTTCACCAACTTTATGACTAGCTTGTTGGTAAAAATTCAATAAATAAAAGCATAAAAAAGCTCTGAAACTTTTATATTTCACTTAAAGTTAATAATAACACAATGATTTAAGCATTATTTTTTCGCGGTTGACCTAAAAGCGAATTTTTGTAATTGAATTTTCACCAACTTTCCGACTAGCTAGGGCTCTGGAACTTTCAACATTTTCCTAAAGTGAATGAAAATACATATTTTTATTCAATTTCATTATCTATAATATTAATAGGCTAGGCGATTCTTTTTTATCGATGTAAGTTCCACAGTTTTACCCCGATTTTGACAACAAATTTATCATTTGAAAGGTATTTCCTTCTAGCTGTTAACCAGATTTACAGATTTTCATCGTCTGGAATATTTTTTTAGAGTTATGATCGTTTAAAGTTGCTTCTAACACATACACAAATTTATATAATGCTATGTGCGTGTTTATTAAATTTGTTAATGAGTTTGTGTTAATGTGTTGAGTTTGTTTTCTTCATTTAAAATGAGCTGAATTGTGAAGCATACCTTTAGGGTTTTTATTAAATGAAAAAATTAAATTTCCTAGAACTTGCACTCGAATTTCGAGTGCTGAAATGTGCTAGTGATTATTATTTCTTGCAGTTAAGCTGAAACCGTATAGAAGATTGTCTTCAAATATTTTTTTCTTTTGTTCGTTTGTTTGAGGCGGAATCTTAAAACCAAATTTTCACCAACTTCCCGACCAACTGAATTTCTTTATGACAATACATTATTTTATAAGCAATACGATCTGATCATTATTTCTCGCAGCTAAGTCCCTATAGCCAACATTTTCGTTTTCACCAAATCATACCATCAAGTTAGAAAATGAAAGAAAATGTGTACTTTTTGGAACGGAAAATCGCTCTCAAATTTTCATATGAATCCGACTGCCCCAATAGAGCGTCGAAACAAACCAGTACTAGATAAATAGCAGCTTTCCAAAAAGATAATAATTTGTACTCCTTGAAGCTGCATATATTTAGATATTGCTCGTTTTAAGTTTCATTGTATTCCGAAATACGGTGGGCGAATCGCTGTATTCTTAAGGCTGCTTGAACGCGTGCTCAAGCTCTTCATTCGTTAAAAAGGTTGAAATAGGTGGCACTTACATGTTAGAATCACTTAAGGCCATAAATGACATTTCTTTGAATTTTAGAAACAAAAACACATAAATAGTTATCGAATTTAAACGGAATTCTTTCAAAAAATAATTTAGTTTTTTAAGCTCTACATCAAATTATGATAATGAAATTTAATTGTAAACTCATTGTTTCGAAAAAATATTTTCTTTTTATATGAAAGGTGAACTTTTCTGGATTTTGGAGTGCGCTTACGAACTCCCCCATATTATTTTAAAAACTTCTAAATAGAAAGTTCACACAATTTTACATAGTGGTTGTTATATTTGTTATAATTGCGATTTCATCTTACTCGTAAGTATCATGACTGATTTAATATGATAATTATTATCAATTATACCAGTAATTGCGTTTTAGTTTTTATAAATATGTATATTTCTGCTTCGTAATGACGTTTTATTAAGATACATTAATATTTGCTTTTGTTATTAGAAATATTTTTTCATTAATTTCTTTGCAATCAGTTTTACAATAATAAGCAATAAGCAAATCACATAAATTTATATTCTCACATAAGTTTACTCCACAATGAGATTAAAACATCCATACATAGGAATACATACAGAAAATGTGTACTATAAATAACATTAGTATAAACAATTAATTACATTCCTATGTATATTAACATAAGCATTATTTACATATTACTTTTTTATGTTTATTATTTAAATCGATGATCGGGGATACTTAGAGCTAAATCTACTGATTTCATTCTTAACCTTTAACATATGACGTGGTAGTAAATTTTACAATGTTTTTTTTTTTATTTATTTCTATTTTTTTGTTCATATAAAAAAAGGACAGCAAGTTTTTCAAAAAAAAATTCAAAATTAAAAATTTTTTTTTTTTTCTAAATCTGTATTCTGAAATCGTTAACATTGTAAGTACTAAACTGTTATAAACTATAAACGCTAATAATAATACTTTAAAAAACGGTGTAAAATTTACTACCACCCACAGTTGCCATGTTAGCATTTTAGTTGGTAGATTTAGCAACTTTTTTTTACCGTTTAGCATCAAAAATTTATAAAAGGATGCTAGATTCTAACTTTTTTTTTATTTATTTATTTGAAGTCTATGGAATTACAAATGTCCTTACAGACTAATATATTTAGTGTACAAAATACATATAACAAATAAAATAATGACGATTTTATTATTTAGATATAAAATAATTTTACGTTTCAAAGATTCTTCATTTTCGGAGAAACCTATGATGTGGTAAATTCCATTGAATTGCTCACACAACCGGCGAAATTGATCATTATTAGCATAGTTGAATCGAAAATAATTTATATTTTAGAGCTTAAAGTTTCTTGTAGGTCTCGATGGTATATTAATTTGCGTTCTATTTAACAAGTAATTGGAGTCAATGTCGCCATGGAATAAACGGAATAGAAAGGAAATGCAAATTTATTAAATGCATCTCTTATTAATAAAAAGTTGCTTTTAACATCTTTTTATACCATATACCACTATGTGCTTTGGGTATAATGACTTTGTGCTGCTGTTTGTAACTACCAAAAATATTTGACCTAGACCCATCTTTTATTATACCGATCGAATCAGAATCACTTTCTGAGTCGATTTAACGATGTCCGTCCGTCCGTCCGTCTGTGTGTCCATGTAAACTTTGTAATCAAACTGCAGGTCGCAAATATGAATATATTTTGACGAAATCGGTATATAAGCTTTCGTCGGCCATGGGATGAACGCTATTGAAACTGGTGGGAATCGGTCCATGTTCAGACCTAGCCCCCATACAAATGACCCCTATGAAATCGACATAAATTGCCATAAGATCTTAGTCAAATTGGGTTGCATGTGTTTATTACATCCATTAATGAGTAGTCCAAAAACGATCCCTATGGGACAACTCTTAGCCGTAGGCCGCATATAGAGCTGCTTCCCGATCTTCACTTAAATCTATAAAAAAAAACAAAAATATTGCACTGATTCATCTCAAATTTTGTTTGTATATATTTTTGCAAAATACAACAGACTTTATCAACCATGGTCAGGATCGGTCCATTTTTGGACCTAGCCCCCATATACATAGCTATAGCATCCGATATGAACTTTTTCATATCTGTAGCCAGAAAAATTAATAAAAATGCCCCACAAATTTGGTTTATGCTTATTTTCTATATCCAGTTAGTTGGGCCTAAGAGATAGGGTCTCTAAACGCAAGGTATAGGGTGTCGTATAGTCGGTCTAGACCGACTATAATTTTATTGTTTTTAAATATTTTTTCATTTTTTTTTTTTTTTTTTTGATATACAACTTTAAATTTAATGGTATTGATATGTTATAGAGCTATTCCCGGTATGTTCTACCACTTAGCCGTAGGCCGCATATAGAGCTGCTTCCCGATCTTCACTTAAATCTATAAAAAAAAAACAAAAATATTGCACTGATTCATCTCAAATTTTGTTTGTATATATTTTTGCAAAATACAAGAGACTTTACCAACCATGGTCAGGATCGGTCCATTTTTCGACCTAGTCCCCATGTAAATATAGCAACCGATATGAACTTTTTCATATCTGCAGCCAAAAATATTTATAACAATCCCCCTCAAATTTGTTTTATGCTTATTTTAAACATTTAATAAGTTGGACCTAATTGATAGGGTCTTTAAACGCATGGTATGGGGTATCTTATAGTCGGTCCATAATTTTTTTTATTTGTTTATTAATAAACAAAAATTAATTTTTTTGATAACTTATCATTCTATCCAGTAAATATTTTTTAAATCTATTTTCTGATTCGGCTTGAGGCCATCAATTTTCAATGAAATAAAAACGAAAGGGGGTTTTTCCTTTAATTTAATTATCTTATTTTATTTTTCCCAATATTTTGGTAAACATCGTTTACCATCCAATTGGACAGTACACTACAGTGGTGAAAGGTTTTTTAAACAGATTATTTAATTTTTAAAAGTAATTATAAAAGAAAAATGTTAATGTTTGTTTGTGAAAATTCTGTTTTTATATAATGTTTTTATACCCTATACCACTATGTGGTTTGGGTATAATGACTTTGTGCTGCTGTTTGTAACAACCAAAAATATTTGACCTAGACCCATCTTTAATTATACCGATCGAATCAGAATCACTTTCTGAGTTGATTTAACAATGTCCGTCCGTCCGTTCGTCCGTCCGTCCGTCCGTCTGTGTGTCCATGTAAAGCTTGTAATCAAACTGCAGGTCGCAAATATGAATATATTTTGCCGAAATTTGGTATATAAGCTTTTATCGGCCATGGGATGAACGCTATTGAAATTGGTGACAATCGGTCCATGTTCAGACCTAGCCCCCATACAAATTACCCCTATGAAATTGACATAAATTGCCATAAGATCCAAATTGTCATATAGATCTTACTCAAATTGGGTTTGTATGCATTCATTACATCCATCCATGAGTAGTCCAAAAATGATCCCTTTGGCCCCATATAGAGCTGCTTCCCGATCTTCATTTAAATCTATTAAAAAACAAAAATATTGCACTGATTCTTCTCAAATTTTGTTTGTATATATTTTTGCAAAATACAAGAGACTTTACCAAATATGATCAGGATCGGTCCATTTTTGGACCTAGTCCCCATATGGATATAGCATCCGATAAGAACTTTTTCATATCTGCAGCCAAAAAAATTAATAAAAATCCTACTCAAATTTGGTTTTTGCTTATTTTCTATTTCCAGTTAGTTGGGCCTAAGAGATAGGGTTTCTAAACGCATGGTATAGGGTATCATATAGTCGGTCTAGACCGACTATAATTTTCTTACTTGTTGTATATATTTTTGAAATAGATCTCCTGAAGATGGTAAACGATGTTTACCGAAATATTGGGAAAAATAAAATAAGATAATTAAATTAAAGGACAAAAAACCCCTTTCGTTTTTATTTTATTGAAAATTGATGACCTCAAGCCGAATCAGAAAATATTTTTAATAACATAAAGGTCAACTATCTACACGTATAGTAAATATTTTTTTTATTAAAAATCGCTTTAATAAGGCTAACAAATCAATCATGAAGTTGAAAGTGCTTACTGTGCCAACAATTTAGTTCGTCACTGTACATGAATGTACGAGGGCCGCTTGAATAAAATATATTGTTTTCAGCAAAAAAGCGTTATATGTATATCTCAAAATAGTCTCCGTTTAGGTAGATACATTTATTCTAGCATTTTTGGAATTTTTTAAATTCTTCCAAATAATAGATTTTCCCAAGTTCATCAAAGCAGACGTTTGTTTCAGTTATGACCCCTTCAGCCCACCCAAATCTCTTACCATTGAGTCACTTTTCCAGGTTGGAAAACAGGATATAGTCGAAGGGGGCAAAATTTGGAGAATAGGCTCGATGGAGTAGCAGTTCCTTGCCCAATATATGGGGTTTTGCCATGCACGACTACACGCGTATGCGCCGTTCAAATTACTCTATACCTCACATAGTTCAACTGTTTGAGCTGGTTTTTTTTTCCAAAAGTTCGTCTTGAATTTGCCCATCGATCTCTCTTTCGGAATTTTTGATTTCGACTTGAATTTTTCTAGAATTTGTATACAAAAATTGGTTTTTACGAAAAAAAATGATTTTCGGCGCATGCAATCTAAAAAACTGTTGTCATGAGCTTGTTGGCCGACAAACTCACTTGCCCTTCTATGTTGCACGTTCTCCGGGGAAGGCCACTACTTTGACTGTTCTTTGGTCTCTGGTGCGTTGTGATGGATCCATGTTTCGTCCATTGTTACGAAACGGTGCAAAAACTCATTCGAATTGTGGTTGAACATCGCTAAACACTCGGTTGCGCTTATCCATAGTCTCAGCTACCAAGGGTTTTATCGACGATAACTGGCGTGGCGACCTGGGGGGTTATTATTTAATTCGATTCGAAACGAAAATATTTTCGAAATGAATTTACTTTCGAAAATTGAAATGGAAATAATAGTACGAAAGCGTACTACATAGTACAATTTGTACGAATTCGAAAATTTTTTCATTCGAATCGAATTACATAATAACCCCCCTGAACGTTGTGATTCATGTGTGCTGGTATGACCCTAACAGAATTCAGTAAACCACTGCTTAGTGACTGAAGTTGGTGCAGAGTATTTATCAAGCCTTTCCTTGGTTTCGGCGATGTTTTATGAGCACTCAATATTCGCTTTTATCCATTTTTGTAAAAATTCTCGAGTTTGTCTGCGTTCAATGTGTGTCAAATACAAACTATCTCAGCTTGGTCAAAATTGTGAATGTATATTTGTAAGTGATAAAAATACATACATACATACATTATCAATTACAAGAAGGGACTTTAGTTATTTGATACATGTTCTGAATATTTCTTTTAAATATAATTCACAAAATTAATCTAAAGAAACGGAGTCTTAAAATTCACGCAAGCAGAAAACACAGGTTTCTTTCGTTAAGTTGTTATTTGTTTATTGAATCATAAAGTACACAGGATATGGTTATATATGGAACAACACATCGAGCAAATGGTCTCCATGGCGTTGCTGGCTCTTACGTACTCTATTGTCGAAAGTTTTCATGACCATTTTGCATCAATCTGGGGTCAAAACACCGCATTCGTTATCGAAATTTTTTGATCGAAATTATTTTTTTATTTTTCAAAATAAAATACTAAAAATAAAATAAAATACCAAAATAAACCATTTACCTAGGTAAAGTCATTATAATATTGTTTGTCATTATCGAATTGGTTGGTATTGAAAATGGGATAAATCGAGCATCATTGTGCCAATATATTTCCAAAAATATGAAGACACCTCTACAAAGTTTTAAAAATTCCGTGTGTTTGTTGCAATAGTTTTGTATTATGCTATGTTCACACGGACAGCAAGATTCGCGGTTCGCTCTCTCATTCACGGTTCGCGCCCGAATCATGATTGAATCTAATGATTCGCCATACAAAATTTTGTGAGCGAATCTAATTGGTTCAAAATGAACCTAGTTGTGAACCTAGAAACATTGAGTGTCATCTCCAAGTTTGATAAGGAATTATCGCTAGTTTATCTGAACTAGCTGTCAAAAATATATAAACAAAGAAAAAACAAAAAATTAATTTGTGCAATAAAATAAATAGAAACATTTAACAAATAAAAAGTATATATTTATATATATATATATATATTCAAGTAAAAATGAAAAAATGAAATAGTGAAACGTTAAGTGTGTGTAGAAGGATGTCTTCAAATATTTGCACAAAAAATATAAACGTTAAAATGAAACAAGAACACTCGTCTGAACACCAAGGTTCACAATCATGATTCAGTGCAATAGTGCAATAAGTTTGTAGGCTATCAAAGATTCGGTATAACCGAATTTAACACTATTACTTGTTCAGTTGTGAAATGCTCCATTTTTACTAACAGTAAACTGTCAGCTGTCAAACTGTCTTTCTTTTTTGATTGCCAATACCTTTCTGCACACATGGCCGTAAATTCAAATCATGCGTAAATTTTGGGACGCCCTTTAGTAGAGTTACGAATTAAAAAACTGCCATTTCCCACAAATTTTTAGTTTGTTTTTTTAACCTTCTTTCAATTATTTAGATTTTGGGACATAATTTTAATGATCTCAAAAATCGTTTAAAGAGTTCATCTATATAATTATTTTTTTTTTCCACAAAAAGTTTAAAGAATATTCCACAAATGACATACGTACTTAACCGTACATATTACCCAAAAAAAAAAATTTTTTTTTATTTTATTTTGTTTAATATACCTTGAGTTTTATTAATTATAAAAAATGGAAAAAGAAAAATACCAAAGCAAACTACAAGTATAACTAGTGTGTATGATTGTAACTAAAAACTAATATCACAATTTGTAAGAGTGAATCTGCGTCTGTTCTCAACTGTCTGTTGGTATGTTATTATTTATGTAAAGTATGTATAATAATGTCTAATTAAGTAAAAAAAAAAATGATGGAAAATAAAATTAAAATAACATTCGTTGTGTTCCTTTTTTAAACTTAATAATGAAATTCACCACAAAAACCTATCGATCGAGTTTTATTGTTGATCGATTATTTCGAAATCACAGATCAACGAAAAGTGATCTGAGGGATATTGCAAGCTGGGTGTACGATTTTGGCCAATTTCATCGCCACGAGGAAATTCCAAACAGTTTATCACCTGTGATATTGTGAAAAAGTAAATCAATATGAATTAATGTTTGAAAAACGAAAATGTTAAATTAAATAATCCTACCTTTAATATATCGTTGGTATAGAAAACATAGTCAATTGTATGACATTCTTCACCATCTTCACGTATTTTCCATGTAGTGTAAGGTGGTTCATTTTCTATGGATTTTTGAATTTTATCACAATTCTCCAGTAGATCCTTTGTACTCTCATTATTACACTCATCACTCTCAGCTCGAATGTCCGAATATGCGCTAGATAATTTTAAAAATTCACAATTTAAAATGGTCGAATATACCGGCTCTATGGGTTCAGCATTGAAATCACCACACAATAATACAGCCCGATCACCAGCGAACTGTTTAACGAAACGTATTAAATCACGACCCTGTTCATTGCGTAATTTCGACAGTAATGATCCATGACGAGCCTTTAGATGTGTAGTGCAGACACAAATTTCCCGACCAGTAGCTTTAATCATTAGATTAGCTGCTATAGACACTTGATTGCTTTGAACACGCCATACTTCCAAAATACGTGTGTCGAAATTTTTCAATTCAAATTTATTGCGTTTGTAGAATATGGCACAGCCATCTGGTCCATTGTTTTCTTCAATATACAAACATGGTGAATCGGGTTTGGGAAAGAATATGCCCTCATAGTTTTGTGTGCTCAATATATTTTGTAGGAATTTGAAATGATCCACCTCCTGTAAATGAAAAAAAATAACAAAAAAAGAGTCATCAATAGGAAAATTGCAACCGACTTGAATATAATTTACCTGTAAACATACGATATCAGGATTATTTTGTAATATTTCTTGTACTATCAGGAATTTACGATTTTCCCAGGTTAAAGCCTCTTCGGGACAACTTACAAAGCCATCATTGTTTTGACCCAGAGCTGAAATATATATTTAATTATAGTGAGTTAAATTAAATTTAGTATGTAGTACAAAAAAGAAAAAGAGTTGAGTAACTAACAGGCGACCTATAAGAATAGCAAACGAAAAGGACTTTTTCATCTTTGCGGTCAACAAATTCATAGTAATTTATGCCGTTTTCTTTTCTGACAAAAAATGTCGCATTTTATTTGCACTTTTTTTTCGAAAAGTATATTATTTTATATATTCTAAATTAAGAGTAACCTAATTTCATACATCAATCGAAAGGTCTCAAAGTGCTGTGTTCATAAAAGGCAAAAAATTATGATTATTATCTTCTTTGAAGTCATGGGGTGAAAATATTCAAAAAAGGGGAACAATGTGGAAATACTCTCACACTATGACCTGAAAGAAGTCAATGTATATAATTTTTTGCGATTTACGAGCGCTCGACTTTGAGACTTTTCGATTGATGTATAAAATAAGGTTGCTCTTAATTTAGAATATATAAAAAATACACTTTTCGAAAAAAGTGCAAATAAAATGAAACATTTTTTGTCAGAAAAGAAAACGGAATTAGTTTTGGTTTTTTCTTTTTACACTGTGAAACAAAATGATGTTCATGGTCTTGGGGTGAATGATTCTTATACAAAACGATTGTATTAGTTTATTATAGTAAACCCCTAAAGTGTTTGGTCCTGTGTGGCCATTTAAAGTTTTCAGTTTTTCGCCAACATGGTATTGAATAAGACTGAAAAAGTTGTGTAATTGTTCTTTTGAACTAAATCCTGAGTTCGGATATCTCCAACAGAATTTTAATAGAAATTTTTTTATAGAACATTTTAACCCTATATCTGCCATTTTCACGGGTCATTTAAGTCTCTTCAATAAATACAAAACAATTATACTGAAACGGGCGTTTAATGGGTTAAAATGTTCTGTAAATATGTTTAATACGTATAGCAAATTTTACTAGGAGGTGTCAAACACGAGAACGTCATCTGGTCATATTAAATCACTGAAAATATGAATTTTTATTTATCAGCCCAGTCCCTTAACAATGTTATGTAAATTTTTCTAAATATATGTTTTTACACCTAATTTAATATTTTAATGTTTTTTTTTATATTTAATATTTTAACCCTTTACTGGTTTTTTAATATTTAATATTTTATTCCTTTATCTCGTATTTTTTCTGGCAAGTTTTATTTTCTTTTTTAAATTAGCAAAAGTTGAAACTAAGGAATTTCAAGGATTATAATGTCCCTCCGTTTTTGAATGATTTTAATTTATGGATTTATTTTTATGTCCATTTCGAAACTAATTAGAATTGTTTTCAATGAAGATTTACGGCCGTATTCATAATGAAAAGTTATGCAGTATCTAGCATGAGTATTATTTATAATGCACTTGCTGCTGCGTTTGCTAAACTCAGATCAACAACCTTTCAAACACTGACTAAGACCCAGTTTTTGAGATATCAGTTATACTTAGTTTTGTTAAACCCATAATTTATTCATCAATTCCTTTATGAATTTGGAAATGTCTGAAAAAATTAATTCTCGGTATAATTAAACTGGGTTTAACTGACATCTCAAAAACTGGGCCTAAGTGTGTTAAAACAGCTGATGTATGTCAAGTTAAGCAAAACAAAATACATAAATAATTTTTAAGTGCAAACAAATATTTTTTACTTTGCGGATCTTTTAAATATTTTTTTTTTTTATAATTTTCAAATTAAAATAATTTTGTTGTATAAATTAAAAAAATGAAGGAGTGAAATCACACAAATTGATATGTAGAATTGATTTTCACTATATCAGGTGGCATTAATGCAAAAAATATGGTGGCATTACAAATTTCAGAGTTTAAAGCTATTAGATGACAACAAAAAATTGATTACGAATGCACTATGTGCTAACTAAAAACTAAGGCTAATCGGTTGACTACTAAGAACCTCGTTGAGCGCGACATGTAAGCAGCAGCTAACTTTTCATTATGAATACGGGGGTTAATTATTAATTTATTTTATGTATCACTATCTGAATCACAAACAATATTCAACTGGGATCCTTTATCTTCTTCATTATCTCTTTCCTGGAATATGTGCTTACTTCACCAACATATTTCTCCAAATATGGGTCTTGGCGAATTTTTCCCTTTATATCTGTAATTTTTAGATTCTTCAAAATTATTTGCTGGTTGAAATAAACCACGTAAGCTTATATAAAATCTTTACTAAAATGTACTTTTCTGTCTTTTCTTGGGACAAACTTACCTCAAACATAACAAAAACTATTATTATCGAGCTTGCAACCTTCCAATTTTCACCATTTTTATTTTTTTATAGTTTTAATGATAAAACGAAATGCTATTGATGCTTTTGCGGAACAACTAGAACTTTGAGCATACTGATCCTCCGTGGAATTCAAAGGAATTGTCGAGGCTAAAAAACAGAAAATCTCGCCTTTTTAAACGATACGCAAAATCCTGTTCAACTTTAGATTATGCTAAATATTCTACCGCTCGCGCTGATTATAATTTACTGAATAATAATTGCTATGCGAGGTATTTGGATAATTTAAAATCAAACTTTGCTAATAACCCAAAGTCCTTCTTTGACTTTGTAACGCAAATCTTCGTCGTTCCCGCATACAATGTTTTGCAATGATAATTCATCATTTGATTATCTCGATATTGCGAATATGTTTGCTGATTTTTTCCAGTCCACGTATACCAATTCTATTTCAAATACCTTAATCGTTGCTAACTATCCATTTTTAATAAAAGTTGCATCGGTATCAAATATTCCGCTCTTTGATACGGAAACTGTTTTTGAGTCGCTGCGCTCAAATTCCAAGTGTGCCCATAACGTGTATTTTCTACAGTCTTTTGCTAGTTGCTTATTTTCCTACTTCTTGGAAAGTATCATTTATTACATCTTTGTATAAGTCAGGTGGTAAGGCGAATGTACTTAACTATAGGGGAATAGCTAAGCTGTTAATTAAGTTAATGAAAAAACTTGTTACTGACTTGTTTAGTTGATAAGAGAGATCTCTTATCAACTAAACTCGACTATATCTCCATTTCAACAAGGCTTTTTAAAATCAAGGTCAACAGTTACTAATCTTCTACAATTTTCGACTCATGTTTACAAAGGTTTCGTCCGTGATGAGCAGACAGATGTGATATACACTGATTTTAGTAAAGCTTTTGATAGAGTAGATCATAATATTTTACTTTTCAAACTAAGACTCATTGGCATACATGAATCTATTTTTTTGTGGATTGAATCGTATCTCACGTTTAGATCTCAAAGGGTCATGATTCGCAATATTGAATCTATAACTATAAGAGTTACATCTGGCGTTCCCCAATGCGGTCATTTCGGCCTGTTATTGTTTTTACTATTCGTAAATGATCTTCCGACTGTAATTTCGAATTGCAACGTCCTTATGCATGCAGATGATGTTAATGGAATAGCATTGGAACCGTTCAAACATTTCTGTATCTTGGTGTACTTGTGGATAGGAAACTTGACTTCATTGTTCATATTAGTATGATTGTTAATAAGGCAAGATCTACTCTTGGTTTCGTTAAAAGATGGGCTAAGGAGTTTTCAGATCCATGTGTTACTAAACAGCTTTATACAGCACTTTTAAGACCAATTTTGGAATATGCAACAATAATATGGAATCCATATTATCAGGTTCATGCCAATGCAATTGAGTTTGTGCAGAGAAAGTTTTTGCTATTCTGTCTACGTGGTTTAGGTTTTGAGCTATAATGGTACCATCATATGCTAATATACCTCGGTTCGGTCGGGTGGGATGGGTAAGTGTGAGGCGGGGTTCAGTCGTTTAAAAAAAAATTTTGCTTTCATATTATTCTTCATTTTCCGCTTACTTTGTTTGAGAAAAATATTAAAATTATCACAGGTGGAAATTTCAAAATCGTATTTTTTCGGGACTTTAGATCTTATGTACACAATTTTCCGATGAAGTTTTAGTCTTCAACAACCCCAAATAAAGCTGTAGAACATATTTACAGAACATTTTAATCCTTAACGCATGTTTTAGGATATTTCTTTGGCATTTCTTGAAAGAAGGATTAAATTGACTCATGAAACAGTGTTGGAAAAAAAATTAAAACTTAAAACGGGCATAAAATTTTACTATAAAATTTTAAAGAAAAAACATTCACTGCATATTACAATGAAGAAGAACGAATAACAAAAAATTACGCGCTTGAAGACATACAAAAAAAAATAGTGTTCTCATTCAAATCTGTTGAGAGAAATACATAGTGGATCAATATCACATATTTTTGATATGATCAGTATCAAAACGATAATTTTAAAGTGATATTTGAGAAGAAATGATTTGAATTCAAAATATTTTTTAATTACGGGAAAACGAATATCGATTGAAAAGCGGGAAGATGTGATTTGACATTTCAAGGAGGGAAAAAGTCAACTAAAAATTGCTGAAATTGTGGCATCAAGTCGATCAACAGTCAAGCACATAATTGAAAGGTTTATCCCTGAATCGAAAATGCTCCAAAGTTTGTAGTTGAAGCTGAAAACTACTTAGGAAAAGCTTGAAAGCCGTAAACTCTTCGAAGAGTTTGCGAGAAGACAATTTTCATGAGCGTAAAATTTGTTCGAGAACACATAAATCAACATAAATTGCCATAAGATCCAAATTATCGTATAAATCTTAGTCAAATTGGGTTTGTATGTGTTTATTACATCCATTAATCAGTAGTCCAAATTTGATCCCTATGGGACAACTCTTAGTCATAGGCCCCATATAGAGCTGCTTCCCGATCTTCACTTAAATCTATCAAAAAACTAAAATATTGCACGTATTCTTTTCAAATTTTGCTTGTATAAATTTTTGCAAAATACAACAGACTTTACCAAACATGGTCAGGATCGGTCCATTTTTGGGCCTAGTCCCCATATAGATATAGTATCTGATATGAACTTCTTCATATGTGCAAAAAAATAATAAAAATCCCACTCAAATTTGGTTTATGCTTATTTTCTATATCCAGTTAGTTGGGCCTGAGAGATAGGGTCTCTAAACGCATGGTATAGGGTATCGTATAGTCGGTCTAGACCGACTATAATTTTCTTACTTGTTTTATTAATATCTTTTTAATAAATGGTGTTAGAGAAATGAGGATTTCACGTAAATATAAAGCGTTTTTAGTAGAATATGATAGCATACATAACTCAAATCATTCTTAAGTCGACTTTAGAAGACGGATCTTATTCTGATGAAAGCAAATTTAACCTATTTAGCACAGATGACAAGTCCTAAGTTTGGAGAAACTTAATCATATTTTTGGTTTCAATATTTAGTATAGTTGTTCCTTCTTTGTGATGAATTATTCTTTTTTTTTTTTACATAAATTTAGTGATTTAATTTATTTCTGCGAAGCTTTTTAAATAGTAATAATTATTTACTTTGATTTTAAAATACTTAAAAATAAATGTAAAGAAATCATACGCTAACTACATAAAACCTGTTTTAATTAAGATGGAAAGTAAAATTGTTTTTGATTTTTTTTCTCATTACTCATATACAGTGTTGGTCAGAACAAAAGCAACCAAAATCACTATTGAACTTTATTGTTTTTTAAGTATGTTATTGTTGTTTTTCCAAAATCTTCTTTACCATTTCTTAATCTTTATAACATTACAAAAAAAAAAAAAAGACAAAAGTTGCAAAAATCTGAAAATGGCACTATTTCAGTTGGACAAAACAAAAGCAACATTTAATATTATTCAATATTTAGTGAAGAATCCGTTGTTTTTTATAACTTCGCGGCCTCTACGTGGCATGGATTCAATAAGGTGGTTGATAATATTGACTGGAATGCTTTTCCACTCAGTTTCCAGCGCTTCAAAAGGCCGTAACCAACATAACTTAAAAACTGATATGTTTTTAATATGTTTTTCTCCAAAAATAAATGTGGCTTTATTTTTGTTATACATGATTGCATAATTACGTTCTCAAATATTAAATAGTTTTCAATTTATAATGCATTTTGCTTCTCCTGTAAAAAACAAAAATGTGTGGTTACGGCTTTTTGCATTAAAGGTGACGATTTGTACTTTATGCGGTTGAAAATTCAGTTTTCAACGCGTTACAGATGGATTGACAAACTGATGGTATAATAATATACAAAGTAATTTACAAAGTGCTTTTAGTAGTTGTTATTGTTTTGTTAGTTGTCCCTACAACATTGTTGCCCGTTTTCTCAATAGGCGATTATCTTTTATCCCAACGAGAAACTACCGATTAAAGAAATTTGGTTTTCTCAATGTCTGGTTTGCTTCTATTTTGTCGCAAAGCTAACCGGCACTCATCTGCCAATTATTTATTTATCGTATAGATAAATTATTCTCCCAACTTTCATATCAATTTTGAGAGGCATTGCCAACTGAAAATAATTCTCCCAACTTTCATACGTATTTTAAGAGGCATTGCCAACTGAAAATAATGTTTTTGTTGGTACATTGAGAAAACCAAAATTGTTAACCGGCAGTTTATCGGTCCAATAAATTTATGTCCTGGTTAAGTAACAGGCAGTTTGACTATACATTGAGAAAACCGGCATGTATATTTTTTTAATAGTTATAAATAACAAAATTTTTAGTTGTTTTTATGAAAAACGTAGTTAACCACATTTTAACTGCAATGTGGTAGTTTTAATTGTCATTTGTAGTTAAATCTACCAACATAATTGGTCAAGTGTATAAATATTAATATATAATTGTTAAAAAATGTTATCCGTTGAAATTTTGAATCTATTAAATAGGAAACAAAATCAGGAAATGCCTAGTCTCAGACGTATATCAACCGGTCCGTGTATAATATGTACTATCAGATGTTATTATAGGCGCGATCGCGATTTTAGCATAGAGACATTGCATTGAATTAAGAATATTTGTCTTTACAGCCTAACCATTTTCTATTTAAATACGTCAACAAACATAAGTATAGCAAATTAAAAAAAATTACAATAAATACGAAATTTCTTGTACACGCTTAAAAAAATAAGTAATGAAAGCTGTATAAATTTAAAACGAAAGTGCTTCTTTTCAATCTAGTATTAGTTAAATTCATTGGTGATTCGTCAAAATTAGAACTACTACTGGCTCACAATTGTAGATATTTTACTGAATTTTGTTAATGTCTTTTTGTATGCTGCATAATTGCTGGTGATAAAAAATTTTAAATTTTATTTAAACTGACGATATTCTAATTCTCTTTAAAAAAAATGCGCATAATTTTCGCATAAGAAATTAACCAAAACACGTAATATCCGTTTACTCAGACTAATTTGTAAAGCAAGCGTGTAAAATTACTTACTTTGTGATAAAAGATTCCACTGCAACAAACGTATATAATTTGGATCCGATATGGGTGCACTGCAAACTGAAATTTACAAAAAAAAAACAACAAAAACATTTATTATATATATTTTTTCTTCAATTCATAACTCAATGTATTATAGTTTAACTGACAAATTATTAATACATATATCTGTGGTTTTCTAGAATAACCGCGTATGTCATAAAATCAAAATGTTCAGGGGAGCCAAAAAACGTTATATTTGAAATTATGGGCTCGCTATAAAGATTTTAGAGCTTTTTATTTAACAGTCCTGTAGATATGGGCAATAAAATTTTGAGTCAAAAATCTTCAGAGGAATAGATCCTAGAGAAGGACGAAAAAAACAATATGTAAATTACACTTAAAGTGTGTGCAGATAAAACAACTTATGATGACAAACGTCGTTCTCTTCGAAAAAGAAAACTACCAATGCAACCACTCATGTAGACATAAGTTGTTGTTGCTTGAAAAATGGATTTTTTTGTTCGTCAACAAAAAGTTAACGGGACTTAGGATGAGCATATAACAACGTATCAAGGATAATAGTGACAAAAATAACAGAAATAAACACACAAGTTTTTTTACGTGGTTATAAACTGAAAACTAATCCAAAATTATTTTTCATTTTTTTTTCATTTATAACAACGTATGTCGCTATGTGTCGTTTTCTGAGAAAATAATTTGTCAGCGATCAAACGTAGGTTGACATACGTCGTTAGTTCTGCAAATTAATTTAATAAACATTTAAGTTACGTCGTTATTTAAAGAAAAAATTCAGAAATGGTCAATATTTTATAAAAAAAAAATTGAACACATGTAAAGAGCGTTAAAAATTAATATATTTGGCATCGTTAACTCAAAACTGACAAAGAAGGATATACGCGGTTATTCCAGAAAACCACAGATATGTGACCTTCTTCGAGAAAAGGGACTTAGTGTGTGAAAATTAAATTTTGAGAAAAAACGCATTTAAAGTTTCTACACCCTTTTAGGTACCAGAATCCACCGTTTTTGACACAACCCGTTTTTTGACACACTAGGTCCATTTTCTCGGAGAAGGTCACATATTGTGCTTTCCTGTAGAACAAGAATATTATTGGTATATAGTAGTTATAGTACAACACCAGTACATTAATTTTGTACTTGAGCATTTTCTAACTCCGTCGACCGATTCAAAGATGGGCGGAATTGATGAACAGCTGATAAAATTACTGCACAAAAAGTGAGTATAGGGTTGATAGCACTGTATCACTGCTTTCAAAACAAAAAAAATAAAATATCGCTAAGGAAATTTTTGAAAAATGGCGAGTTGAGCGATTTTTCGCGCAGACTTTTTTGTGTTTTTTTTTTACTTTTTTTAAAATTATAATTTTAGACTGAGCTAAGTCTTGCAACGTTCAAAAGGAAATTATACACGGAGGAACTTTTAATGAATACCAGTATAGCCCAGCACTCGAAATTCGAGTGCAAATTCTAGGAAATATTATTTTTTCATTAAATTTTTGTTTTTTTAATCTATATATATATATATATATATAAAATTTATGAATATTTAAATGAGCCTAAAGGCTCTGATATATAATTTAAATCATTCGCATTAACAGGGTGTAACGAATTATTATAAATATTTTATTTTATTTTAATATATTTCTAAGACAGATTAAACATAAATTCTCAGCTTCTCCTCCATATGAACTATAACTATGCCAGTCTTCACACTCCTCCGTGCCCGCATATTGCTTAAAAAGGGAACTAAAAATTTACCTTCACGTATTAATACATAGATTCCTCTTGAGAACTTTTGAAAAAGGTTGGTTCTCTTGCTGATATTATTCCTCTCAAATATTTACTTTTCTCCGAAGTTTTCAAACACTTAAACCTTGTAAGTTCTTGTTTTGGAAAAATTTAAGCATTAAAAAATAATAAATTGACGGTTGCACCAAAGATAAATGCGGGTTTTTTTATCATGTAATTGAATTTTGTTATAAAACTAATTCCAGTTTGAGACAGTGGACTGAACAAGCACCTGAATTTGTGCACTCCGATTTTAAGAGAACGTGGCTCAGATATAAAGAAGTACCTGATGATTCTTGTCATATACATATGTAATATATGTAATTAAATTTATAATTTATTTATTATTTTTATTTATTATTAATTTAAATATAAAATGAATTAGAAATAAAAACCAAAAAAGTATATTATGTAAATAAAAAAATAAATAAGAATACAATATAATTAAAAAAAATTAAAAAAGAACAATTTAACTAACAAAATACTAAAATTAAATAAAAATATAATCAATAAAATGACCGTTACACGAAAACTGCCCCAATGATTTTTTCTTTTTTTTCTCAATTGAGTTTATTATTTAGTATTTTCAAACCCAACTTTTTTTTTGTTATCGAAATAAAAAATCGCAAAAGTTAAAATCGCCAAATTTCGAAAATTCTCTTAGCAGTTTTTTTAAGTGGTGATATAGTGCTATCAAACCCTACACTCACATTTTGTGAAATATTATTTTTCAGCAGTTCGTCAATTCCGCCTATGTGTGAATCGGGAATTTTCAGCACAGAATGTATGAGATAATGAATCAGTATGCTGTTTTAAAATTCTGTATAGGGCTGGAAGATATTATTTCTTTTGTTTAGTCCGTTTTTAAAAATGTGGTAACTCCATACATATAAAATTACCATACCTCATATGAAAGTATATACCTAAGAGTTTATATGTATGCACTTAGGAGATTTCAATTTTAAATGCGTATAACTCTTTTCTTTTCAAAGATATTGAGTGTGTGTAAATTTTAATAATAGTATTGGATTTTTTGGTTGGCAGCTAATTCAGATTAGGGTGACGATACCTGTCGGTTTGGGTCAGTCAACTTAGCTGAGAACAATTATAGCAGCTCCCAAAAAATGTTATTAAACTGAACGTCAGTTGCGCTATGAAAATTGGTGGATTATTGTACAATTTCTCATAGAAGAGAAATCATAAAATTAGGTATTAGGATTTAGGGTTATATGAAAAGAAAAAGATGTGAGTGGTTTCAATTCAATTAATATTTATTGTAGGTTGATGTTGATTTAAAAATGTTCCTCACCGTTCGACTGGTAAATTAGAAGTAAGTTTACAATTTCAAAAAACCATCGGTTAAACTTAAATTTTAGCTGAAGGGAAATATACTTCATTTTGTACTTTTAGTACATAACTCAAATTCAACGAGTATTATAAGGATTACAATTCATTGTGTTATCGATAAGACATATTTTTGATTTTAAGTAATCGATGTAGACTTTTTAAAAAGAAAAAAAGAAATATTGTTCGTTATTATTAATAAAAAAAATGTTTTTAGTTTATTGTCTAAAATACTGATTTTAGACAGTATTTTATTTTAATTAATCATCATTGCACATACTTTTGTTCTATAAACATTTATTAAATACCTTACTTTCAGAAAATTAACCCTTATCTCAATAAGCAGTTACGCTGCTAACAGACTTTTGATTTTTTTCATAAAATTATCACTCATACGTCTAAGTATTAATTACATTATGAAACAATTTCTGCGCCATTGTCTGGGGGTTGATATATTCCAAGTCAGGGCGAAAGTACTAGGCCAGGCCTTTCATATCTTTTCCATATCTTGATGCTTGTTTGCTTCGTTTTAGGCTATAACTCAAGAACCATTAATGGCTTCTCATTTTTCAGCAAAATTGTAGCTAAGGCTTAAATAAATAATTTTTATTAATTTATCTATGTTAAAAATAGAATAAAAAATACTGATATATGTTTGTTTGATTATATATTAAAAATATTCAAACTTATATTCAAAATTGATTTGGAAAAGGAGAAAAAATAAAAATTAGTTTGAAGATTTTTTTCGATAAAATTAGTCCAACTCGATTTGCTGAAGCTATTGCTGAAGAATCAAATGAGAAATCATCAATGGTTCTTGAGTTATAGCTGAAACACTGAGCAAACAAGCATTACATTCTGATAAAAGTGTTCTCTCTTAAAGAAGTACAATTCATTAAAAAATACATATTCTTAAAAAAGTGCCTTATATTAAAAGAATAACATCTCTTACAAAGTAACTTTTCTTAAAAAAACATTTTTTAATATATAAACTTTTCTTAAAAAAATTAAATTTTCTTAAAAAATTAAAATTAATTATTGTTTAAATGGTGCGTGGTAAAGAAGATGAAAGCATATATTTCAAAAATTCATAACTGCACTGTATTCTTAATCGGACCGGTTTCTGGCATTTCAGCCTTCATCAGCGATTTATTGAACATTTGTGATAATTGTTATGTTTTAATTGAATAGGTTGTTTCTATATGAAAAATTTTTTCTACTTAGGGCGGCCGTGAGGTTTTGAACCGTGAACCTTCACATACACTCGTACTTGCACTTTTTGGTCAGCGCTTTAACACACTCACCTAAAGTCAGGCCTACGAGCAGTGTGGTTAGTTTTCAGTTTTCGTACCATACAGCTTTACTTTGTATTAATTTCAGAAGATACAACTCTGTCCAAACAATCGTTATTTTTGAATTTTTGAATATTTTTTTGCATTTATACTTCTAATTTCCACTATTCTCAGTTTTCGTAAGAGTTGTCATATGTGATGTACGGTTTTTGTACATACCTACATATGCACTTTACATATATTTGAGATAACGCTGTGAAGCGAAGAAAATTTTTTTGTTTGTTAGATTTATAGTCATTTTTCAGACATATTGCAATTACTACTGTAATTAATATGCAATTTTTTAATTTTTGTTTAAATGGTGCGTGGTAAAGAAGATGAAAGCATATATTTCAAAAATTCATAACTGCACTGTATTCTTATAAATGCAAAAAAATATTCAAAAATTCAAAAATAACGATTGTTTGTTTGGACAGAGTTGTATCTTCTGAAATTAATACAAAGTAAAGCTGTATGGTACGAAAACTGAAAACTAACCACACTGCTCGTAGGCCTGACTTTAGGTGAGTGTGTTAAAGCGCTGACCAAAAAGTGCAAGTACGAGTGTATGTGAAGGTTCACGGTTCAAAACCTCACGGCCGCCCTAAGTAGAAAAAATTTTTCATATAGAAACAACCTATTCAATTAAAACATAACAATTATCACAAATGTTCAATAAATCGCTGATGAAGGCTGAAATGCCAGAAACCGGTCCGATTAAGAATACAGTGCAGTTATGAATTTTTGAAATATATGCTTTCATCTTCTTTACCACGCACCATTTAAACAAAAATTAAAAAATTGCATATTAATTACAGTAGTAATTGCAATATGTCTGAAAAATTACTATAAATCTAACAAACAATTAAAATTAATTTTTTTAAAAAAATTTAGTTTCCTTAACAATTTAAATTTTCTTTAAAAAAACTTTTGATAAAAATTAAATTTTCTTTAAAAAAAACCTTTTCTTAACCCTGCTGTTAGGTTGAAAAAAAAAAAAACTTACCAATCTTAGGTAAGGGACAATTTGGTCTACTTTGTATTTTTCAAAATAATTTTAAATAAAAATCTTTTTACCAGATATTTTAAACAATTTATATTTCTAGAAATATGTGCATAGCAATTTCACATTTATTTGATGAAAAGAATCCACTGTGCGGGCATAAATTGGTGTTCTACTTCTTTCTGGGGTTTATAAGTATATGTAATGGTTTTTATCTGGTGTATATGAAAAGTGCTTATCATGATAATTTTGTCTTATAGAGGCAAAAACGAAGATTTGCATGGTTTGTTTGATGCATGTTTTGGTCGTCCAATATTCCGGTCTATTATGAGCGAGGACAATTTTCAAATGATAACTAGCGCTCTTCGCTTTGATGACGTTATCAATAGAAGACAACAGAAAAGTAGTGACAAGTTTACTCCTATTCGTGAGTTATGGGACTATTGGGAAGCTCTTCTTCCAAAGTTTTATAACTATCAAGAAAATGTCACTTTTGATGAGTAGCTAGTTGGTTTTAGAGGACGATTTTCTTTTAGGCAGTATATGCCTTCAAAACCTGTCAAATATGGGCTTAAATGTTGGTTAACTGTAGGCTCCAAATCAGGATACGTATGGAAAATACAATCACACTTTGGAAAAGCGAAAAATGAAAAGCCTGAAAAAAATCAAGGAGAACGAGGTGGCGTTGAAAGAAGGACTGACAGGGCAAAATATTACAGCTGATAACTTCTTTTCATCTTTTGAGTTGGAGAAGAAAATTTTACAAAGGAAACTGACATATATGGGAACAGTTCGCAAAAACAAAACTTTTATCCCACCGAAATTGCTAATTTGCTATCAAAAATGTTCCTTTATATACATCCGCATTTGCTTTCAGTGAAATCGCAACACTTGTTTCGTATATTGGCCATAATAATAAAGGTACTGTATTGATGAGCACCATGCACGAAAAGATGAAATCGATTTCAATAATCATAAGAAGAAACCTGGAATCGTTTCATATTATAACTCTACAAAAGGTTTGTTATTTTTTGTCATTATATATTGCTTCTGCAATAATCCTTTGCTTTATATATCTTTGGAGGCGTTGATACTGCTGATGAAATGATTAGCTACTACAGCACTAAAAGAAAAAACCAATCGATGGCCAAATGTTGTATTTTCAAATATAGTTGATATATCCGCATTGAATGCATTTATTTTATATACAGAAATCGATCCGTCGTGGGCTGCAAATGGTTAAAGTCGCAAAAGACCTGAGTTTTTACGTCAGCTAGCTATGAGCCTATCAGAAGAATACATGTTGAAAAGGACAGCCAAACAAAAAAATGCATTTGCAGCTGAGCTATTGACTCAACAGCAAGCTTCGTGGTCAAATAGTAGACCATCTTCAAGCGGTGGTGTAAAAAGTTCAGGTCCTAGAAAACGGGGAATTTGCAATTGCTATAAGTCCAAATGTGATACCAAAGGCATTTTATACAATAGATTTGTATGGAAATTGAATCGAAAAACCATTTGTACATCTTGGTGCGAAAATAACAATAAGCCATAACTGTTTCTTCTTACTTTTACTCATGCACAAAATTAAATAAATTGCATAGACCAAAATGATCCATTACCTAAGATTTGTAACTTTTAATTTTTTCTGTTCGATTTTAGGAAAGATACCTAAAAACTAACTAAAAGCATTAATAGCAGAAAATACCTGAGCTGAAGTTTTAATTTGATAGGATTGCAAATTTATAATAAAAAATAAAAAAAAATTACCACATTGGTCCCAATCTAACAGCAGGGTTAAAAAAGTAAATTTTATTAATACATACATTTTCTTAAAACAGTACCTTTTCTTAAAGAGTACATTTGTTTAAAAAACTACTTTTTCTTCACAAAGTACCTTTTCTTAAAAAAGTAACTTTTAATAAAAAAAATAAATTTTCTTAAAAAAGCACTTTTTCTTAAGAAAGGACCATTTCAAAAAAGTACATTTTCTTAAAAAAATCTGTTTTAAATTTTACTTATTGTGATATAGTAACACTTCTTAAAAAAGTACCTTTTTTATAGGAGTATGTTTTCTTAAAAAAAAAACTTTTTCTTAAAAAATACCTTTTCTTAAAAAAGTATTTTTTCGAAAAAAAGTAAATTTTCTTAAGAATACATATTTTCTTAAAAAGGACCTTTTCTTAAAAAGAACTTGTCTTAAAAAAGTACATTTTCTTAAAGAAGAATTTTATTTCTAAAAACGCTTTCTTAAAAAAGTACCTATTGTTAAAAGGTATATTTTCTTATAAAAGTTCCTTTACTTTAAAAAGTATCTTTTGTTAAAAAAAGTACCTTGTGTTGATAGTACCTTTTCTTAAAAAATTATGTTTTTTGAAGAAGTAAAATTTTTTATAAAAGTACCAATTTTAAGAAATACCTCTTCAACAAAACGTACATTTCCCTACAAAGTACATTTACTTGAAAAATATCACTTCTTAAAAAATTACTTATTTAACTAGTAAAATTTTTTAACAAAATAGTCTTTCCAAAATGTAAATTTTCTTATAAAAATACCTTTACTTTTAAACAATTTTTCTTAAAAAACAACTTTTTCTTAAAAAACTACTTATTCATAAAAAAACTACTTTTCCTTAAAAAAGTACATTTTCTTAAAGAGTACCTTTACTTAAAAAGTACCTTTTCTTAAAGAGTAGCTTTACTTAAAAAAACTAAATTTTCTAAAAAAGTACCCTTTCTTAAAAAATTACCTTTTCTTAAAAAAAAAACCTTTTTTTAAAAGGCCAATGGACATATATGTCCCATTTTTATTTTTCTTACATTTCCACATTTTCTAACCGATTTTTTTAAAGCTGACTTGAGTCGACAGAGGATAGTTTTAGTTTTCAGACCATACCAAAAAATATGGCACATGTATTCTCAGGACCTAAGAGGGCGACCCCAAAGTCTGAAAATTGTGTTTTTTTAATGATATTTGGATGTCATTAATTCGGACGTTATTGAACCGAAAATATTAAAATTTTGATATAACATGGACCAGTATTTATGGTTTTCAGAAACACCAAAATATTTTGAATCGGTTTATTATTCTGTAAAATTCAGTACGGGTAAAAAATATGTTTTACAGTTTTCTATTTTTATTTAATTAAAAAAATTCATAACATTAAGTCAACAATTAATTAAACTATAAATAAAAAGACAGAAAAAGATTAATTCTAAATATCTCAAAAATATAAAATCAATTATGGTAATCTTCGAAGCAATTACAGTTTTTTGTGAAACAAAAAGGTTTTTACAAAAGGAACGATTTTCCTTTTCATTTTTAGTACAAACTAAAAAAGCAGTAATCGATTCTCTGTAATCTATATTTAAAAATTTACAACGAACACAAAACCAAAGCTACAGTTATTTATATAAAAAATAAAAGCAAAAATCACTGGCTTGCTTTGAGCGGAGTAAATTAGTTGTTAATTTTGACCGTTGACGACCAATGGGATATATATGGCCCATGGATTTTTTCCTTAAAGGAATTTAAAAAAAATATTTTTGACGACACTTTTGTTTAGAAATGTTGGGTCGTTAAGTACGAATCCACAAAAAAAAAATACAAATTTTCCAGCAGTTTAGGTTTGGTCGTGAAGGGGTTAAAGAGTAAATATTCTTCAAAAAGTACTATATCTTAAAAAAATATCTTTTATTAAAACGAACCATTTCTTAACGAGTACATTTTCGTAGGTTTTCTTAAAAAAGTAAATTTTTATAAAAAGTATATTTTCTTCAAAAAGTACCTACAATTACAAAAATACCTTTCCTAAAAAGAAACCTTTTCTTCAGAAATATTTTAATCGTTTTTCAAAGTCTGAAAATCTGTACATAAAATTGGTACATAATCAATGAGAGTGCAAGATTGTGTTACCCAAAGGGATCGTAATTTAACGTAAGTTTCGTCAATTATATTTATTTATTGAATTATGATTTATTATTTATATTTAATTTACGATATATATGAATTAAATCTAAAAAAAAAACAAAAAACTTACCACGGGATACTGCATCTAAATTGAGACAACGTAAACCATCTGTAATATTCGAAGAAACCATTTGAGCCGACATTGAAGACAGAGGTTTCAAAAAGAAACGTGACAATAGTGGCGGTTGATGAGCACCACGTAAATGCTTAACATGTTGCAATAGTTCCGAAGTACTCATACCTTTGGGAATATCTAGACTATCATCTTGGGAATCGGTGTTATTAATTTTTGGGGCCGAATTAAATGAACCCATTCTGTAAGTAAAAGCAAAAAAATGACTTCAGCAAAGGCTTATAGACAGATGTATAGAAAGAAACTGTGAAACAAAAATAACACTCAAAGGAATTTAAACAAAGGCATTCCATATTTCTAATATTATGTGGGAGCAAATGTTTGATATACTCCCTGAAACGAAAGATAGGCAATTTTATGATGTTTTCTAAAATATTTTGGATGTAGAAATTATGTAACATATTGGAGGCTTTTTAAAACCGTTTTAGCTGATGTTCCAGAATCGCTATACACGAACTATTTCGGAAATTACCATAAAATATGTATTGGTTTAATTTTAGGGATATTTTCTTTTTTTGAGCCACTCTAATTAACATAAAAGAAAAATTCATAAAATTTTCGATTTTTGAAACAAGATTTGTTAGAATGTACCAAGAACAGGAGTTGCTATTAATTGACATTCTTTCAGTAATTTATTTGCATAAAAAAAGAACAAACAAGGAAGTCTTGAAACAATTATATCAAAGCATAAACAACAAAGTAATCAATCTAAAATTCAACTATTCAGCCAAACAAACATTACGATGTAAAAAAAAAAACATTTAAATACTCACAAGGTCGGGGTTCTAAAAATAATTTTTTTTATATATAAAGTTATCACAAAAAAAGTATGGCTATCACGTGTTGAACCTATATTCATAGCAGTAGATATTTCGCTGAAAATACAAATGATTTATATTAACATATTTTTTTGTTTGATTTCTATGTTAGTGGTCTAAAATCAACAATAACAACAAAATCAGATGAAAATAAGCAGCTTGCATATTCGTTCAGTATATTTATATTCGTTATTCATGAATACCCATAGATTCCATAGTAATGCTTATCAATTCAGCATTCAACATTAATGTAAATGGCACAGTGGGCCAGTACACTTTTTGTAGGGTAACATATTTGTTATGATAGCTTGTAATAAAAAGTACTATCGGTTGTGAGGGAGATAAATCAATAAGAACAGCGAGATATGTCTTTAAGAATTGATTTAAATAAAATATTTTTATTGTAAGAAAACATTTATAACCAGCACAAAAACCTCGAAAGAAGTGAAATACGAGTAGACAATAATCTTGAGACAAAATGTATTTAAAAGTTGTATTCTCACCAATAAATTTAACATCGGCTTGTTATGGGACAGAAGGTGTCACTTGACACAAAAATTCTTCTTTATCCAATACCAACTTTTATGAACTCAGTAACAGTTCTTCCCAATTAACTATGAATTATTTGTTTCGGAATATAATTTTTTTTATAATTTTTTTATTACTCTATATAAATATGCACGGTGTGCTTGAAATGTTTTAAATAGAAATTTTTACCAGGTTGAAATTTTTTGATGCAATCGATGAATAACCTTATTTTGATGAATTCTGGTTAGTTTTAAAAAAAATCGGTAGAGCCGTTTTTTTTTTAAATTTTAAAATGTAATTGTGGCGATTTTTAGTAAATGTTGTGATAAAAAAACGCTTGTTTGAGGCTGACTCACATGATATTACTTTCAAAATCCGACTTACACCATTTCGAAATTAAGTATACATAATTCAATAGTTACAAATTATTTTTCATTTGTGCTATAAGTTTCTTACAAAATACTTTGCATAAGAGCCAGCTGCATATGTTTAATGTTCAAAAATTCATGTAAGACTTAAAGAAAGAGTAAGATGTGTACAGATAATCACCCCTGTTCTTGAAACCACTATCACAAAAAAACTCGTAAATGAAAAAATTCTTAAATCTGTTCTCTAATTTCAATAAGAATATTTTTTCTCGTTTTAATTCACATAGAAAAGGCTTTGTGAAATTAAAACAAATGCCATTTTTTTCTACTAAGCAGGTCTTAACAGATAAAAAAACTAATTGATATTTAAACTCTAACATGTTTTTTTATTGAATATCGAATATTCAATATTCGAAATTTTTTTTGGTGATGCCTAACTTTTTAAAAATATAAAAGTCATTTTTATTTGAATGAAATTGAAGAACAAAAACAATTAAATGAACAAATCAGTTGTTATTTTAAAAGAAAATATTTTTCTTTATACTTTTTCTATAAACTTAAGAAAAAACATGCACAAAATACTTAAAAGTTTTTTGTGAAACTGAATAAAGAACCATATGGCACCTCGGTTTCTAGATAACATATGTTCTTAACTCAAACATATGGTTCTTAACTCAAACATGTTTCCATTAAATAAATAAAAAAAGTGGTTTCAAGAAACCCAAAATTTCAATTCCATGTGATTTTAAATTCACTCTTATTCAAATAACAACGTTTCAAGAACAGGGCTGAATATATAATTATATATGTATTATAATAAACGAAAATTTAAGTTTAACTTTCGAGTATGTTTGTTAAACAATTTGTGAAAAATGGTATTTATATAAATTTCATATATGTTGACTGTTGTATTCCTGAACGACGCTCAGTAGATTATTAGCATAACTAGAATTCGTTGGTTTCACCTTATATTTGGACCATGAAAACTTGAAATCCGAGTGAACAGACTCCATAGCTTGTTCACTGTAATATCAGAGTCCTCTTTGCATTTTTTTTTTACAGAAATAAGGCACATGAAAAAGTACTGCGTGTACTTTTGGAGTAATGCTGATGTTTAAGTCAGTGTAGCTTTAGTGAAAATTGTCAATATAAGTTTCAAAGTGATGATATAATTTCAAAGCGAAGCATGAATCTACCACGTAGCGAAAGTTATCAAAGCATTTTGCATACTTCAAATAATCAATATTTTTATTGGCTCTTAAGTAATATACTTTATTTAATAGAGTTTTGCAGGCATTACCAGCAAATGAGAATAACCGTTGAATATGTTTCTGCAAACATTACATTTTTTTGCCCAATCCAAACTTTTAGTTTCACATACTTTTAGCATATGTGTGAAGATGTGATTAACCACGCCAATCATTAAGTGAAGCTCTGGAGGAGGTATAATATTAATGATTTCTTCATTATCATTCAGTGAACAAATTGGATGTTAAATGCAGCAATCATATTTTTTCCATCATTTTTATTGCTGCCACTTTTAGACCACATTTCACACTTCAATCACCAATAGTTCTGATCTGACCATAGGAATTTAAATTGTTTTTTTTTTTTTTGCATTACACCATGTGCAGGGGTAGGTACTCGAGTGACTCATCAATCCAACTAGTATATTTGCTAACTTTAAGTCGGTGGCTATAGTCGCAGACGTAAAACTTTTGCGTAATTTTCTTCAACGTTTGCGACTAATCCTATAATAAAAAGTTTCTTAACCCCTGAATCTTTGAAACGTTTTGCAGCAATACCATCACTGTAAGTCTGTCGAACTGCATTTCTGGTGCTGTCAATACTAATGTTCTTTGACTGAAGACATAAGCATATCTTCAGAAAACTATCACCGCCATCAATGCCGAACTTAAGTTGAATATCGTCGTTGATATCCCGTTGTTTTTTTATTTGTTCAAGGAAACCAATCAAGTTATTACGGAAAACTAAATTCTGATCAATGTTTTCTGTTTTTTTTTAACAAAGTGCTGGATTGGACGCTGAAATATTTATCTAACTTGTGATTTATACTTCTCAATTTTTCTTGCAAATGAGGTTCGAATAACTTTCTGTTCTTTGACTGAAGACATAAGCATATCTTCAGAAAACTATCACCGCCATCAATGCCGAACTTAAGGTGAATATCGTCGTTGATATCTCGTTGTTTTTTTATTTCTTCAAGGAAACCAATCAAGTTATTACAGAAAACTAAATTCTGATCAATGTTTTCTGTTTTGCCCTTCATGTTTTTAACAAAGTGCTGGATTGAACGCTGAAATATTTATCTAACTTGTAATTTATACTTCTAAATTTTTCTTGCAAATGATGTTCGAATAATTTTCTGTTGTTAGTTGCAACTCTCCAGAAGTAAGGCCATTAACTGCTCTCATTTATAATGAAAAATTGCATTGCAAGTTGCTTATGTCTTCAGCTGATATCGGCAACCGACGTTTGGTATTTTTACACAATTCTTGGTAATCAGGAACAGCTACAGTTAAGGGTTCACCTCAACGTTGAGATAGAGCTAATTCACTTTCTTTGCAGTCGTTTTTTGAATCTTTAACGTCCTTAATGAGTTCACAAATAAGGTGCTCCTTATGCTTTTCCGTAAATACTTCATCAATATGTTCCTTAATAGTTTTGGAAAACGAAGAGAAATTGCACTCGTGGCTATTACCTCTCTTCAAAACAGACAAACATTTGGAGCATATGTTTTTTTTTATCAACGCTTTTCGCAATATCAATTTAATTTTGATATTGTGTATTTTCAAAAATGTAGTTTCTTCATATTATCTTTATATTGGCCGCTTGGAAGTGGTTTAAAAACTCATCCAAAGAAATTGTTACTTTGGAAGTAATGAAAAATTGATTGAAAGTAACTTAATTTTTTTCTGGGTGCTCATGTCTTCGATTATTTAAGCGATAACCCAAATTGATATACAAATTTGTAAAGGGTGTTTTGTTTTTTTGCTTAGATAAAACTTATGAAAGGGTTAGCTGTCAAACGAACTGTCATACTGCGCTCACTTTTTGCCATTTATGATCAGTATACTCTGACAAATCATCATGAATAGATTCAGGCTTGAACAAAGCTACCAAATTGTCCAAATTTACTTTAAAAATCAGTCATCGATTTGCACAACTTATAGACGACTCATGATTTTTATGGCCATCCGTCGACTGTGGATAGTTTTCATGCTACATACTCTCTAAATGATGCAAGAGACCATCATATGCGTCGTTCTTCGCCGATTAAGCTATAGAGCAGTTGGAAACTGACCCGATGTTTTATCGCAAAACTGTGTTTGCCGATGAGGCTCATTTTTGGCTTAAGGGGTTTGTTAATAAACAAAATTGCGTGAAATCAATCCACAACAATCCACAACACACCCTAAAGACTCCATTACGGCCAGAAAAATGAATCTCTATTAAAATCAAAACTTGGCGAAAAGCTAATTTCGAGAATTGGGTCTGTCAACTGACCTTTCGATTATATCCTGTAAAGTCACTGGTTTATGTTGATAAACTAGCAATAATTAACGTTTTGTAGGCCAACATTGTTCGTGTTATTGGTGACATTCGGCCGGCAATGCTCGAAAAAGTGGCTCAAAATTGGACGTCCAGAATGCGCTTCGACAAGAAAGCCGCGGAGGTCATATGCCCCAATTCATTTTTAAATGTTAATGTCATATATTGATCTTTCGAGTAAAAAAATTTTTTGATTAAATTTTAATTTTTTGTGTTATTTTTTAAAATTGCAATTTCTATCGGGCTTTAAAAACACCCTTATAAAAAATATTTAAGGCTTTCATATGTTTATTCAATCTAAAAATAAATGAGTAGGAACATTTCAGTAGGAACAGTCATAGTCCGCATATAAGCGGTCTCCCGATATCCCCTTAAATCTGTTAAGATTAATTCCATTCAATCAACAAATACATTAGGACGTTTCACCAAAAACGTTTTATTTCTATTTTTACAACTTTTAAAGCAGAATATGACCCAAAAGATTTTTGAGCGTTTTGAAAAAATGTTCAAAACTTCGTAAAATAGGTCAGTTGAACCCCATAAGGAAATTTGCAAATGTTGTTACAAATGCTATGTTTAGGGAGAATGTAATGGGATATTAAAATGATATTGCTTTATTTTTTTAATATTTCCCCCAATGGAAGGAATTTTCAAGGCCTATCTAAGGGATTTAGTATTACATCCATATGTTGCCATATACGACAATCTGTTTGAAATTTTATTTGCATTTAATTTATATTAAAAAACTCACCCATAATGGTTGGAATCTGACAAATTTTGTACATTTAACCTTTTCACGCAAATCATAATTTAGGGTATCGTAAAGCAGGACTAGACAGACCATAACTTTCTCAATTGGTTTTCTTTATATCGATTTTGATGTTCTTTTACTATTTTTATATTTCACATTTCCTGTCGCACTCCAATTTGATGCCTGTGATCAATATGTCGTATGCATATCAAGAATTATTATTTAAAATGTTGTCAAACTTTTTCGGAGTCAATGTTTTGGAGTTTCACAAAGAGAAAGTAGGGGTTATGAAGAAAATGTCGAGCGGGCACAATATAAGAAAACAAAATATCATAATTTCAAAGTTAAATATTTTTTTTGTGTAAATATCTATACGCGCGGGGGGAAGGTAAAAATCTATTTCACAATACAATCACAAAAACAGCGTAAGATGTAAGACGTAAGACAAAATTGGTGTGAGTTATGATTGTATTGGTGAAAAAATTATGATATGTCATATTCTGTTTGAAAATGAAAAATGAATAATAAAAAATGCAAAATAAAAAGTGAAAAACGAAAAATAAAATATGAAAAATGAAACATAAAAAATAAAAAATAAAAAATTAAAAACGAAAAACGAATAATAAAAAATGAAAAATGAAAAATTAAAACTGAAAAATGAAAAATGAAACATAAAAAATGAAAAATAAAAGATGAAAAATGAAACATAAAAACGAAATATATAAAAAAATTAAAAATAAAAAATGAAAAATAAAAAATTTAAAAATGAAAAACAACCAGTTAAAATAATAAATAATAATAAATATTTTTATATTAACACAGCCCCTGCAGTTATTTGCTATAAGTGATACACTAGGGTGGCCCTTAATAAAAAAGTGTTCAAACCGTCGGTCTCACCCCCTAGAAATATGCAAAAAGCAAAAAAACTGAGAAATATAAAGATTTGGGCCAATCAAAAAACATTTAGTCGTGGCGCAAAGCGATTGAAAACTTCAAGTGTGTTTATATGGGAAAAATATGACTTTTTTTTCAGATTTTACGAAAATTTCGTTCTATAGTTTAATTTTTCCGACAAGCTGTTATATAGTTCGGGATCAGTATTAAATTATCCTTTCAAAAGGCTATAAAACTTCAAAAGCGAATAAAACCTCGCCAAGAAATAGCAAATGACCACTTTTGTGCCAAAAAAACTAGTTCATGAAAGTTGATGGCATTTTTTTCAACTTTGAGAAATTGATTAAAGCCATCATTCTTTTTTAGTCTCTATACATATAAGTACTCAGATATAAAGTATTTTTTTGATAAAATTTTTAAAACTCCTTTTTCAAGTTGAAACAATTTTCTTAAACAAAATTTAAAAAAATGATTCTATCAATTTAAGGTTGAATTAAATACATGTTGCAGATTAACTGCGTGAATTCTTAAGTGAATCTCTCTGCCAGAATTTTTTTGACAAGGATTTTATTTTTGCGGATTTCGAGAAAAATTGTATTTTTAGGGTTTCGGAAAAAAATAATATGACTACATTAACACTTTGGGAATTGGGGTCACATATGACCCCAAGCTAATAAACGACAATTTATTCAAAAAATTCAAATATTTTGTAAGTGCTATTGAATTTTTAGATGCGACGCTTAAAATATAATAACCAAATGTGTAGAAGTTTCGTTCATGAACCCACTATTTCGAATTTAAGAAAAATAATTTGTTTTTTTTTATTTATTTAAGGCTTCAATGCTCCTGGGATCAAAATAATCCGTTGTGATATATCTTTGGTGCTCGCGAATATATTGCTCGCGAATATAAATTAAAACAACTTTTATCCAATTTTGTTATAAAATTATTAAAAACTATCTATATTTTTTTAAATAAAATAAGAAGACCCATAAATGACACAAAGCTAATAAATGACATTTTATTCAAAAGAATATGAAATATAAAATTAATATAATAATATAAAATTTCATCGCGTTTACTAGAAAAACTTGTTTTCGGTAATTTTTTTTTTTTAAATATCTTAAAATCCAAAGCTGGCCTTGGCAAATAATGGGTTAACGTCCTCGGATATATCCCAAATTTTTGGAACGAAACTTCTACACATTTGGTTATTATATATTGAGCGTCGCGTCTAAAAATTGGACAGCACTTACAAAATATTTGAATTTTTTGAATAAATTGTTTTTTATTGGCTTGAGGTCATATATGACCCCAATTCCAAAAGGGTTAATGTGGTCATATTATTTTTTCCGAAACCCTGGGCTATTAAGATAAAATATAACATTTAAAAGTAGAAAAGTGATGAATTTTTGATACAAAGTATTTAGAAAGAGTACATTTACAGAATATTTCTCGAAATCCGCAAAAATAAAATCCTTGTCAAAAAAATTCTGGCAGAGGGATTTACTTAACAATGCACACAGTTAATCTGCAACATGTATTTAATACAACCTTAAAGTCATAGATTCATTTTTTTAAATTTTGTTTAAGAAAATTTTTTCAAACTTGAAAAAGGAGTTTTAAAAATTTTATCAAAAAAATTTCCAATTTTCGGTCTCAATGCGCAATAGGTTAACAACGTGGTAATAAAACGATACTTCATATCTGAGTACTCATATGTATAGAGACTAAAAAAGAATGATGGCTTTTATCAATTTCTCAAAGTTGAAAAAAATGCCATCAAATTTCATGACCTAGTTTTTTTTGGCACAAAAGTGGTCTGGGGCATTTGATATTTCTTGGCGAGGTTTTATTCGCTTTTGAAGTTTTATAGCCCTTTGAAAGGATAATTTAATACTGATCCCGAACTACATAACAGCTTGTCGGAATAATTAAACTATAGAACGAAATTTTCGTAAAATCTGAAAAAAAGTCATAATTTTCCCATATAAACACACTTGAAATTTTCAATCGCTTTGCGCCACGACTAAATTTTTTTTGATTGGCCCAAAACTTTGTATTTCTCAGTTTTTTTGCTATTCGCATATTTCTAGGGGGTGAGACCGACAGTTTGAATACTTTTTTTTCCCCTCCATATAACGACTAGTGATACACAGATAATGCTTTCTATTTAATTTTAAAAAAATGCCATAAAAAAATCTTTAATTGCTAGATGTTTACACATCTCCCCTGTGATCGGACTCACATGATTTTTTTTTCAATAGTGCATGGTAGAGGAGAAAACATATATTTTGGTAATGTTTCCGAATGTTTATTTGACACATTTTCCACGATTAAATCTAATTATGTTTGGTTATTCTTTAGAAATTCAAATACATTGTTGGAGCTACTGTTTAGTCCAATAAACATTAATATTGTGAAGTGATTAATTGTGGCAATCTTTAAAATGGTCTCGTTTCTAAGTTCCTAATACGTTTAGTTCAAAATTTTATAAAAGGATGTGCTCAATATTATTACAAAGTCTCCAATTTTAAAAGTTCAAGAAATAATTTTTATATTGAAAAATTTCTAGTCACACTGTAAAATATCATTAATTACTTGTAACAATGTAAAACTAGTATATAAAGTTCACGACCGGATTTTAATGGCAATCGGAAGTTCAACAATTTTAATTTCAAATTTATCAATTATTTTTTTTTTTATATTTAAATTAATTGCAATAATTTTTTTCAATTATACTCCTTTCCACTTTTTAATTTTAGCAAATACTGGCAGATCCACTGCCGGCGCTGTTTTTTATATTTATAATTAATTATATTTTTTTTAACTAATTTATCATTTGCGTTATGACGTACGTTCGTATTATTCGTTTAATTACATACGCTATCAAGTAAGAAATATTTCACTCTATTGTAATTACGGTATAAATGCAGGTATTATGGAATTTCTATTATTCATACACTTCTTGTTAATATTATGAATATTTTAGGGTGACACTTATTTGTTAAAACAGCGGATCTTTTTATTGATAGTTTAGCAAATTTTTAATTGTAGAAAAAGTTTTTATTTTAATTTATAAAAACGCAAACCTGTACGCACACAAGCATTAGAAAAGTGGATGCGTCGCCCAGTTAAGATAAGAATAGGAGAAACTATTTTTCTAAGATTACGTTTAACATTTTTTTTTTTTTTTTTAAAGGGCAGTACCCAAAGAAAACAAGTAAGAGTGTTAAATTCGGCTGTGCCGAATCTTTGATACCCTCCACCTCGCTTTGAGTAGTGATAATAAATATAAATAAAATATTTGAAAAAGTAAACAATTTGTTAAACTTACTACCAAATTATTTCAGCAAATACATAATTTTTTAGCATTTTTGGAGGTATATCCATATTTTAGACCATATCTTGACACAGAGATGCCCGATTTAACCCATTTCAAATACCAACCTGCTCGTTGTAACGACAAACAATATTATTTTAACTTTACCCAGTAAGTGATTTATTTTGTTGAATGACCGTAATTCCAAAAGACTGATAGACCGACGCATGTACGGACATTATATGGACTCGAGTTTTTATAGAGATTAAGAATACAAATACTTTATGGGGTCGCAATTCACTGTTCAATGCGTTACAACAGAACACCAATAGTCACAATAAGGAATAACACTTTTTAATGTTGTGAGAGCTAAAAATTATGCGGTATTTCAAAATAAAAGTTTCTACAAATCTTGGCAATTTTTGTTTTACCATATACCAGGAAAATGTGATTTTTTTTAAAAAGTAGTTTAAAACAATTTACTTTTTTAAAAAAAATTTACTTAAAAAAAGTTATTTTATATAAAAGATCCTTGTTTGAGAAAAGGTAACTTTCTAAGAAAATTTACTTTAAGAAGAAAGTTATAATTTTAAAAAGGTACTTTTTAAAAAAAAAGATATTTTTTAAGAAAAAAGAGTACTTTAAAAAAATACTTTTTAAGAAAATGTTCTTTTTAAAAAAGGGTAGATTTTTAAGAAAATGTACTTGTTTAAGAAAAGATGTTTTTTAATGGTTATTTGTTAATAAACAATTTGTTTAAAAAATTTATATGATTTTCTGAAATTCAATTGATATTTTCTAATTTATAATTGGAAATCTGAATTCCAATTTTTAGAATTGATATTTTCTTAAATTTGAATGGAAAATTTAAAATGTGTTATAAGTTATATGTAAACGCAACCAGATATTTTTTAGGTAAAGAAGAATAATAATTTTATATAACTATGTAGAACTGTTTTGAAAGCAAAAAACTCATTGATGAACTCGGTAACTCTATTTTGTAAACAAAACAAGAAGTTAATATGCCAAACTTATGGTCATATTTGTAACAGAATAAAACGAATGAAATAACATATGTGTATACTCTTAACATTATTGTTGTGTTTGATTTCTAATTGAAAATGTTGACATTCATGTTAAAATAGAAATAACTATTGCAAAGAACAAAAATTGTGGCGCCATCTACTGTGGCATAGCAACACTGAGCAAAATGAAGTGACACTCTGTTAATACAAAAGAAATGTATTTTCCCTAAAACAAACTACATATTGGAGAATTTTAAATAAATAAAATAAAGCGCCCCGGTAGGCGAATAGGTAGCGTGCTCGCCTATCATGCGGGGGTTGTGGGTTCGATTCCCACCAGAGGCTTTGGTCTGTCGCTGCTAAAAACCAGCCAAATGGTATATGTCACCCGGCTTATCCCTGGACCCAAATTAGAATACAAATTTACTTTGTATTGTAATTAATATAAATAAATAAATATAAATAAAATAATATAACGATTTATTTCTAACATGCGGTTATTATGAATATACATATATATAATATATGTATACATGTACATATAGAATATATGTATACATGTACATATAGAATATATGTATATTATTTTATTATTTAATATATGTATGTATGTATGTATACGTAAATAATACATACAAAAAATACAACATCAAAAGTTATTGTTGTTTTTCTTTAAATAAAGTAATACATAAATTTTTTTTTTTTTTTGGTAAATTTACATTGTTTTTTTTTTTATTAACAACTAGGCAGTTTAGCATTATTTGCTTTAGATGTTGGTGAATTTTTACTCCCTTTATATTTAGCCCAATTACGAATATTCTCAAGGAATTTCTTTCTCACGAGAAAAAAATCCTCCAATTATAAATTCGGCGTGAACAAAAAAATGAATAAGTGGCATCATCGTATTCCAAAGCCAGTTGTTTTGCTTATTGACAATTAATTTTCTGTTTTTTATTTGTGTGCAAACGAAAATAAACTTATTTTAAAGAAAAATTAAATAAAAATTAATAGCATAGCTATGATGCGAGCAATCTTGGAGGAAATTGGTGTTGTAGAACAACTATAACGAAATAGCTAAAAAGAATTGATAGAAGTCAATTGCGGGCTGAATCTATGGAAAACGCAATCAATGCCTCTCATTAAAGTTAAAAAAAGTTGAAGTTTGGCTTTATTTGTGATCAGCCTACAAGATTAATAAAATATTAATTTTTTTTATTTAAATTTAGTTTTATCAAAATACTTCTTACATTTTTATGTAAACTCCCGTCTGTTTTGCAAGGGAAATTTTTTGAGGGAAAAAACCAAATTCAAGAGCATTGAGAATAACTACTTTTTTTCCCATCGAATTTTTTTTCCGAATGAATTTTTATTCATAATAGGGGAAAAGGGAGAAGTGAGAAATTTCATGTGGAATTTTTGTTTAGAATTGGGCTGATTAACTCATAGTGTCTGCTTGTCTGCTTATAGTCAAAATTTTGGATCGATTTTTAACCTTACCGTGACCCAATCGATCTGAAACCTTGCAGGCGGGCTCGTGGCGATGACAAAAATGCTTTAACAAATTTTTTTTAGTGATGCCAAAACAATGGAAACTTTTAAATTTTTCTACCAGAGTTGATAAAAATGCGCAAGGATTAGTTTTTATTATAGTGTTACCACAACGACCACAAAAACAACAAGTCCAGCTGTGACAACAATACAACATTTAGAATAACAACAAGAACAATACACAAACATATATTTTTCAATTTTTTTACTTCTTCAGTGATTTCTCGGGACCTATCAAACCGATTTTCATGATTTTTCAAACAGAAACCGTCTCATGATGTTAGTCAGTCATTCTCACTTAAAACGAGCGCCCCAGTTATCCTATTGAGGTCGTGAACGTGACAAGAATAACATAGACAAATTATATTTTTTCAAGACTTTTTTACTTCTTCATTCAATTCTCGGGACCAAATCAACCGATTTGGATGATTTTAAATAGAAAACTTCTCAGAATGTTAAATAATAATTTTTTATGCCAGCGAGCACCCTAGCTGCCCGATTGAAGTCGTCATCATGATTTCTACAGACTGACATCGCTATACCAACTCCTCTTGTTATAAGGATCACAAATATATATATTTTATGGGGTCCAAATTTTTTTTTCTAATTATTACAAACGGAATGACAAACTTATATATACCCTCTGCACACTGGGGTGGAGGGTATAAAAATGTAATTAATATAACACGTAGTGTATTTTACAATCAAATTCGACCTTATTGCAAGCAAATAGTTTCTTATTGGATATAAACAGAATTAAATATGGATCTTGTGTAAATACAACTACCTTTTTTATGTTCAAACACAATCATATTCCGTCCATCTGTCTGTCTCTCTGTGTATATATACAAACCTTGTAATCGAACCAAAAGTCGCAAATATATATATATGTTTCGATGAACTTTGGTTATAAAAACAAGTGAGAGTTCGTTTAAGCGGACTCTATCTCTAAGGTCCAACTAATTGGATATATAAAACCAAATTTGAATGTCATTGTTATTAATTTTTTGACTGCAGATATAAAAAAGTTCATATAGGATGCTATGTTTATATGGGGACTAGATCGAGAAATGGATCAATCCTGATTATATTTGGTAAAGTCACTTATTTTTTGCAAAAACGTATACAAACCAAATTTGAGAAAAATCTGTGCAATATTTTTGTTTTTTGATAGATTTAAGTGAAGAGCGGGAAGCAGCTTTATATGGGGGCTATGACTAAGAATTGTCCTATAGGTTTTATTTTTGGACTACTGATTAATGGATGTAATAAACACACATAAACCCAATTTGACCGAGATCTTTATGATAATTTGTATATTACGGTCGATCTCTTAGGGTCCATTTGTCAGGGGACTAGGTCTGAACATGCACCGATTTTTACCAATTTCAATAGCGTTCATGCTATGGCCGATAGAAGCTTATATACGAAATCTCACCAAAATATATTCATATTCGCGACCTGTAGTTTGTTCACAAGGTTTACACACACACAAAAAGACAGACGGACGGACGGACATCGCTAAATCGACTCAGAAAGTGATTATGAGTCGATTGGTATAATAAAAGATGGATTTAGTTCATATATTTTTGGTAGTTACAAACATCAGCACAGTCATTATACCTTGACCACATTGTGGTATAGGGTATAATTAGTGAAAATCAGTGCATATTCAAACCAAGTTCCCATGACCCTATGAGATCGACTTAAATTGTTCTAAGATCCCAACTATCATATAGATCTCGATCAAATTTTGTTTTTGAGTGTCGCTTACACCTATTAAAAGTTCTCCCAAACAAACCCAATTTTTGGTCATAGTCCCCTTATAAATCTGCCTCCCTATTTTCACTTAAATCTATAACAAATATTACACAGATTTTTGTCAAATTTGGTTTATATATATTTTTGTGAAAAATTAGTGAATAGGGTCCTGATCTCTCCATTTTGCGAATGGCATCCGGTATCAACTTTATCATTTTGGCAGGCAACAAATTTATAACAATACCACTCAAAATTGATTTACGCTGATTTTCTAAATCCGATTAGTTGGACCTAAGGGCCCTCCCGAAACACATGGTATAGGGTATTCTATAGTCAGTCTATAATTTTCTTACTTGTTATAGCCGAAATTGGATGACGTTAAAATAAAGTCCCCGATTATCTATAAATAATACTCTCGCCTAGAAGAAATTGTATTCCAAAATCTTTGTTTTAAATAAATTAAAGTTGCAATTCATATTTACGAATTTTGCGTGTCATTGAATCAAAATCATAAAATTTCTTCCAAATAAGACACTACAGTTGAACATCAATTTTATTTGTAAAGTCATCTAGTAATAATTAAAACTAGCAGATTCCAGCGCTCGAATTCGAGTGCAATTTCTAGGCAACTTTATTTTTCAACTTAGCCAATTCCCAAACCAACACTTTTTTCTGGTTTATTATTATTGTGAATGAAGAAAACAAACTCATTAACAAACATATTAACACATAGCATCTATAATATTAATATGCTAGGTGATTTCTTGTGACCGATGTTTTGTTATACCGTTTTATCCCGATTTTGACCAAACGTATATTATTTGAAAGGTATTTCTTTTTAGCCGTTTTGCAGATTTACAGATTTTTAAATGTTTTCCTTTATTTTGAGTAAATTGCATTTAAAGTTGCTACTAACACATGCATAAAATTATACAATGCTATGTGTGTATTTATTAAATTTGTTAATGTGTTTGTAATAAAAATGAGTTGTTTTTTGTGTTGATTTGTGAATTGGCTATAATTGATTAGCATACCTTTAGGGTCTTTATTTAATGAAAAAACAAAATTTCCTAGCATTTGCCCTCAAATTTCGAACTGCTAGTATGTATAATTTTATGTATGTGTTAATAGCAACTTTTAATGCAATTTACTCAAAATAAAAAAATTTAAAAATCTGTAAATCTAGTGAACAGCTAAAAAGAAATACCTTTCAAATAATATACGTTTGGTCAAAATCGGGATAAAACAGTAGAACAAAACATCGGTCACAAGAAATCGTCTAGCCTGTTAATATTATATATTTGTTTTTTTTTTTTTTTTAATTTATCAATTTCTTTTTATACCCTCTACACAACTGTGCAAAGGTATACATCAGTTTGTCAATCCGTTTGTAACTCATCAAAATAAATTCCGGAGACCACATAAACTATATATATTCTTGATCCTTATAAAAGGATAAGTCGCTCTCGTGATGTCCGTCTTGTCGCATAGATATGGTACAGCTATGAATACACATTTTGGCTTGCTTGTTGATTTTTTTTTTTTTTTGTACGTCTAAACGTTCAAGCAAACGAAAATGTGTATGCATAACCGATAAAAAGCCCGAAAATACCTAACATTTTTGTAATTACCTTATTAATTCTAAACATCATTTACCATTTAGTGCTAAGAACTTTGGTTATAATAATGTGTTCAGAACACCGCTGGAGGATATCAAATATTCCGAATTTAATGTCTTAATTGTTAATTTAATATGATTTTTTTAATTTTTTAAATTTCGTTTTCTAATCACTTAACTTTTAGTATTAAGAGTTGCAAAATTAAAAAAGAATTCTTAATATGTGGACAATGTCTAAAGGTATCACGTTTGCCTTAGTTTAATTTATGATGCATTTCTGCTCTCAGTTTTCAAGTTACAATAAATTGTGGAAGAAAAAACATATATTTTTAAAGTCAAACCTTTTCGCATGCAATAAAGCTTTAGCAAGCTTAAATTGTTATTGTCAGATATCTTTAATTTTATATTTAACTCAAGCGTAATTTTAATCATTAGTTGAATTTTTTTTATTATTTGAAAAAAAAAATCGGTCAATAGCATTATAATCGAATTATTGTGAAATAAAAGAAGAAAAAAAAACATTTTAAAAACTAGTTTTGCGAAATTTATAAATCCAAATTGTTTGTGAATGTTTATGAATAAATACATAGATACATACATACATACAGATATCTCAATAAGTACAATAGAAAAAAAATACAAACGTAAATATTTAGATAAAAAAACTACAATAAATTATAGAAAAACCTAATTAAATGTGACATTTAAATAGATCAGTTAATAATTTTTGAATGAAACTACTATGAAATATTCTTAAGTAAGATACTCGTACCTTGTCAACATAACCTTTTGTAAAAAGGCTTTACGATCATTTTTACATGGTGGTTTTCCTGCACGTTTTATTTCAAAAGATGGTTCCATATTTGATTATATGTTGTACGAGTATCAGAAATAAAATCGAAAACTCAAAATTTTGTTTGCTACAAACAATTGTTATCTGGCTGGTGTTTCACTTTTACTTTTATTGCAAAGATTTTGTTTGCAAAAATTATATTGTATCGTAGGATTTCTTAAGACAAATTTATTCTTGAGCAAACCGTTCTTGAAAGAGGTTTTGATAAAACTGATTTTGTTAAAATGTGAAATATTAGAACGGGAACTGGTTAAATATTTGTTTCTTTTTTAGAGATTTTGTTTTTATTTATTGTATCTTGTATCTCACGTGCGCCTTCAACGAAAACGAAAACGACAACACAATATCAGTAGTGCCAGTATCAATATCTCTGGCAATAATACAAACAAATAAAGACACAAAAAAAAGAAAAATAATGAGAAAGAGGTTGACATCTCGTTTCAAAAGCTTAACTCTGTATATTTACATACAGACATTTACACATATATCTTTCGTTGTTTTTTCTGAACAATTTTTTGATAATTGCTTGTTATTTTGTTTTGGGTGCTATTGTTGTGATACAATGAAAAAAAAAGAACTTTAGAATAGGGAAAATTATATGCTAACAATCTATAAAATATAGGTACGAGTAAATTACTAATATCGTTAATTAAAGAACATCTATACTACATCCTGAATTGCGGGAATGTGTTTTACGTCCAAAAATGTGTACATCCTAACCGTACCCATATTAATGATCAACTAATCAATAAAATCTACTAATGCCAACTAAATAAAAAATTTACCAAATTTGAGTGAGATTGACATGTTACGAATTTGTTTTTATAAATTTGAACGTAAATATGTAAAAACAAGTAAGAAAATTATAATCGGTCTAGACCGTCGCACAGTGTTGTGCGAGGCGCTGAGTACTTAGACCCCAATGAACAAATGCCAAAAAAAAAAAAAAAATAAAATGAAAGAATGCCCCAATTTTTATTGTTTTTGGAGCATAAGTTCATTTTTTATTCCAATTTGAAATATTTTGGGGCATTTGTTAATTTTTAAACTCTTTCTTTTAACTCATACTCTCTATCTGTTGTCTGTCTGTCTGTCGTAAGGCAATTCCCCCTTATCCAATTGATTTGAAACATGGCCCATAGTCTTGTTGTGACTACAGATTAATTTTAGGGCAGTCACGCACAGTCACGCATAGTCACGTAAAGTCACGGAGTGATCTAAATGTCATTTCCCCTCATCCGATCGATATGAAGCTTGGTCCATATACTTGCTGTGAAAAAGATTAACTTTGACTTAGTCACGCACAGTCACGCACGGTCACGCACAGTCACAGAGAGATTTAAAACGGATTTCCCCTTATCCACTCAATCTGAAACTTGGTCGATATACTTGCTGTAAAGAAAGATTAACTTCGACACAGTCACGCACACGCACGCATAGTCACGCACAGTCTCGGAGTGATTTAAAATCCATTTCCCCTTATTCGATCGATCTGAAACTTGGTCGATAGACTTGCTGTGAATAAAGATTAACATTGATATAATCATGTACAGTCACGCATAGTCACGGAGGGATTAAAACCGCACTTCCCTTCATCCGATCGATCTGAAACTTTGTCCATAGAGTTGTTGTTGCCAAGGATTAATTTTAAGGTTGTCACACACAGTCACGGAGTGATTTAAACCCCATTTCCTCTCTTCCGATCGATCTGGAACTTTGTCGATAGATTTGTTGTGACCAAAGATTAATTTTAAAATAGTCACTCAAAGTCACGCACAGTCATGGAGAGATTCAAAACTCATATGCATAAGGAAAGAAAGAGTTTTAATAAAGACTTTGTTTTTATGTGTTAGATTATGCATTTTTAAGTTTGGGGCCTAAATTCATTTTTTTTCACGACTGATGAACAAATATACTCCAAAAATAAACTACGACCCCGGTTTATGTTATTGTTTTCTTTGTAGTTTATTTATTTTTTTAAACTGAAAAAATATCGGGAATCGTTTGTAAATTGAAGTAATCAGTAAATAAAATTTATTGTAACTGTTTTCCGCAAGCGTGTCGCGCTCGCGTCTGCGCGCCGCTTCCGCGCGGGTTTGGCAGCCATACCCGCGCCGTTCAGTTGTCGTTAACTTTTTTGTAATCGCCGCAAAACATATTTTTTGCAGTTCATTCCGATATTTTACATTTTGATGGATAAGAAAACGCAAAATTGCTATGAAAGTTTTGCAAACATTGCAAGATATGCTATAAGGTTGCGAGCTGCTGATGCTGCCGAAAGGAATACAGAATTTAAATTCGTTTATTGTAGGAGAAATATTGAGAGCAGTATGCAAATTTTCATTTGAATAGATATTTGGCAAAAAAAAACATTAAATAAAAATATGTGAAAAATTTTTTGGAATGTTTTTTGGGGCGTAAGTTCTGTTTTTATTTGGTTTTTTGAAAAATTGGGGCATTTGTTCATTTTTTTTTTCATTCATCAGCAAATAGCTTCAGTAAATCAAATTGGATTAATTTTATGGAATGAAATCTTAAAAATTTGTAATTTTTACCCTTTCTTAATAAATTTTTAGAATAACATAACATATTCGGGACGCATGACTACTATTTATTAATAGAGTAAAAGAGATATTGTACGTATGAGTGATATTTTTAACATTAAATCAAACATATTTCAGTATTTTTTATTCAGCCCAATTCTAAACAAAAATTCCGCATGAAATATCTCACTTCTCCCTTTTCCCCTATTATGAATAAAAATTCCTGCGGAAAAAAATTCAATGCGAAAAAAGTAGTTATTCTCAATGCACTTGATTTTGGTTTTTTCCCTCAAATAATTTCCCTTGCAAAACAGACGGGAGTTTACATAAAAATGTAAGAAGTATTTTGATAAAATAAAATTTAAATAATAAAAAAATAAAGCCCAATTTCAACTTTTGTTAACATTAATGAAAGCCAATTCACGCATTGATTGCGTTTTTCATAGGTTCAGCCCGCAATTGACTTCTAGCAATCCTGTAGCTATTTCCTTGTTGTTATTCTACAACACCAATTTCCTCCACAAGTGCTCGCATCATAGCTATGCTACTCATTTTTTTTATTTAATTTTTCTTTAAAATAAATTTATTTTCGTTTGCACACACAAAAATATAATAGAAAATTAATTGTCAATAAGCAAAACAACTGGCTTCGAAATTCGATGATGCCACTTATTCATTTTTTTGTTCACGCTGAATTTATAATTGGAGGATTTTTTTCTCGAGAAAAGTATTTTCCGTGAGAAAAATAATTCCTTGAGAATATTCGTAATTGGGCTGCTTCTATTTTTTTAATGTATATATTAATAAATACTAGCAGATTCCAGCACTCGAAATTCGAGTGCAAATTCTAGGAAATTTTATTTTTTCATTTAATAAAGACCCTAAAGATATGCTTCACAATTCAACTCATTTTAAATGAAGAAAAACTAAACACATTAACAAATTTAATAAACACACACATAGCATTGTATAATTTTATGTATGTGTTAGTAGCAACTTTAAACGTTCATAATTCCAAAAAAAAATATTCCAGACGATGAAAATCTGTAAATCTGGGTAACATCTAAAAATAAATACCTTTCAAATGATAAATTTTTTGTCAAAATCGGGATAAAACGGTAGATCAAAATATCGGTCACAAGAAATCGCCTTGTCTATTAATATTATAGATTATTTATTTAAGCCTTATCTACATTTTTGCTGAAGATTTAAATGAGAAATTATCAATGGTTCTCGATTTATAGCAAACAAACATCAAGATAAGCAAGAAATATAGACGGTCATAAATAAAAAGTTTGGCCTGAAAACGCCAAACCCTATGGAGGTTTCACTATACTGACCTAGTACTTTCACTCTGACTTGAAATTTCTGACCAAGATAATGACCACGAAAATGGTCCACAGTGTTATTAGAGAAATTTGTTTTTTATATAAAGATTTAAGCATTAATCCAGCGCTTTGACATCAAAATTTATGAAAAAGAAAGTGGGATTAATCGATTTGAGCATCGAAGTGAGGCATTCATATTTCATGTGCCCTACATTTTAAATTTTACAAATGGGGCTAGAAGAAATTATATTTATATTTATATATTTCAATAATTGTTTTTTCTTTTAGTATTGTGTGTGTGTGAAATTTTAAACGTCTTGTTTACTCGATTATTCTAAAAATCGTCTAATGCTTTCCCAGTTCTCTAGAAGAATTTCATAAATTAGATATAATCATTTTATTTTGTATGTCAGATGGCAGGCCCATGAGTCTTATCCAACCCATTTCTGGTTTGGCTTTTCACTCTGTTTTTTTTATAGAATAGTTTACATTTTTATATTAAAAAATTAGCTTAACATTGTCATTAGAGATGTGTAATGAGTACTGAAAAGGGAGTAAAGTAGAATGTTGATTCATAATTATGTGTACTTATACGCATTCATACCAATTAAAATCTTGTCGAACCTCATATCCACTCTAAAGTTTGAGGTACTCATCATACTCATACGTACAATATTTAGATATTGTTGATTTGGACTCTCCTTCACTCAATGTGTATTGACAATGCAAAATAAGTACGATTAGAATACGAACATTAAACAAGCCATTATGAGGTTGTGCGGTTGCTCTGTTGCGTTATTATGGTAAATATACATGTATTCATGTATAAATATAAATTTATTTGTATATGACTGACTTGAATGAGTTGAATCAATTGTATTATAATATATATTTTCTAAAATTATAAATCAAACTAATGTGATTTATGAACCATGAACGTCATATTTATTGCAACTTATACTTATAAATCAATGTAATTGTGAGTATGAGTACATCAGAGTAGTTGAATTTCAATTATCTCTACTCACTTATACTTAAAATTTCATAAGAGCCTATGAATAGCGAAAACACGATTCATTGCTGATCTCTGATTGTCATTCAGTTCTGAGCTATATTCAAAGTTTCAAACATAAAATCAATTTCAAAATTTGTGTGGTATAAATAGACAGGAAACCGAGCTAACAAAAACGTAGTTAAATACCTTCATTTTCCCTGGTCTAACAATGTTAAATATTTGGATATTTTTCTTGACCGACTTTTAACATTTAATGAACATACCAGACATATAATCAAAAAATTTAATATTGCTATTAAAATGTATTATTATATCCTATATTAAAAAGAAAATTTTGCCCCAACAAGACTAGTTTTCAGGCCAAATGAGTCAGAATAAACTTCTCAAAATGATTATGACTTTGCCTTGGCACTTTTTCACACAATACTCTATGTAAGGCCGAATACATTTCGATTTGTATTGAAACAATATCTAGAAAATTTCTAATTTCTACTAATCATTCAAATAATGATGATACATTTCAAGTCTATATGAAGTTCAAAACTAAAAAATATTATTTCGTTCAGTCCTATACTTTGCTTAATAGTTTACTGAAGGTTTTATAAGTAAGAATTTTTCTTCTTCGATTTAATTCACTACTACTTATTTGCGTATTCTTAATTTGAAAACTTTCGTTATAGATGTAAGGTATATTAATAAGTTATCTTAAGTATCTATAATATTAATAGGCAAGGCCATTTCTTGTGACCGATGTAAGTTTCACAGTTTTACCCCGATTTTGACAAAAAATTTATCATTTGAAAGGTATTTCTTTTTAGCTGTTACCCATATTTACAGATTTTCATCGTCTGGAATATTTTTTTTTGGAGTTATGATCATTTAAAGTTGCTACTAACACATACATGAAATTATACAATGATATATGTGTGTGTTTATTAAATTTGTTAATGTGTTTGTGTTACTGTGTTGAGTTTGTTTTCTTCATTTAAAATAAGTTGAATTGTGAAGCATACCTTTAGGGTTTTTTATTAAACGAAAAATAAAATTCCTAGAATTTGCACTGGAATTTGAGTGCTGGAATCTGCTAATTATATTTAATGTTTTATAAGAATTGAAAAAAAAACCTTTTTATACCCTATACCACTATGTGGTTAGGGTATAATGACTTTGTGCTGCTGTTTGTAACAACCAAAAATATTTGACCTAGACCCATCTTTAATTATACCGATCGAATCAGAATCACTTTTTGAGTTGATTTAACAATGTCCGTCCGTCCGTCCGTCCGTCTGTGTGTCCATGTAAAGTTTGTAATCAAACTGCAGGTCGCAAATATGAATATATTTTGACGAAATTTGGTATATAAACTTTAATCGGCCATGGGATGAACGCTATTGAAATTGATGAGAATCGGTGCATGTTCAGACCTAGCCCCCATACAAATTACTCCTATGAAATCGACATAAATTGCCATAAGATCCAAATTGTCATATAGATCTTACTCAAATTGGGTTTGTATGCATTCATTACATCTATTAATGAGTAGTCCAAAAATGATCCCTTTGGCCCCATATAGAGCTGCTTCCCGATCTTCACTTAAATCTATTAAAAAACAAAAATATTGCACTGATTCTTCTCAAATTTTGTTTGTATATATTCCTGCAAAATACAAGAGACTTTACCAAACATGATCAGGATCGGTCCATTTTTGGACCTAGTCCCCATATAGATATAGCATCCGATATGAACTTTTTCATATTTGAAGCCAAAAAAATTAAAAAAATCCCACTCAAATTTGGTTTTTGCTTATTTTCTATGTCCAGTTAGTTGGGCCTAAGAGATAGGGTTTCTAAACGCATGGTATAGGGAATCGTATAGTCGGTCTAGACCGACTATAATTTTCTTACTTGTTTAGTTTTTAAGTTATTAATAAAATACAACGTAAACATTTTTTCGTAAGCATTCTTTATTTACTGCCTGCACTAATGTTTCAGTTCATATCGGATGTGAGTTTTAAATCTACTTTAGACAAAAAGTTATCTAAACATTAACGGTAGTTTATTTTTAACTTCCACCAATTTTTTACTCATTGTATTTAGTCTCTTTTAATCCAGAATTATATTTTTTCTTTTGACTTCATTTGTGATCCCGTTATCTGGGATTATCGCTTTTAGCATTTAACTCAACAAAAAATTTATTTTATATGCATTGATCAACATTCGCGTTTCTGATGCTGAAAAGTGAACATCAATATTTCTTTCTTTTGTGTTCAATATACAAAAATTCCGAGGTAATACATATTTAACGATATATTTTATTCATAGTTTTCCTTTTAGTTGAAAATGCCACGTGGAAATGAACTTTGGATGAAGAGGCTGGGAAAATTGCTGTCAAGGGTATCGGCGTAATTGCAGCTGCGTTAAATCAGCCCCGCAATGTTGTGTCAAATTTTCTTAAGGAAAATTTGAAAACTATGGCAGTAATAAGCACAGTGAACCAATCCCAACTATAGACCAGAGGACCAAGCGGAGTATTCGACAATTAGCAACAAATGGAAATATGAGTCGCCGGCAAATAAAGGTGGAGCTAGACAGCGTGTTCAGCAACTGCTCAGAGACGATATAGATCTTAGTTACGAAAATAAAATTACTGAACCACACTTAACCCAGTGCTATAAAAATGCGAGTATCGCATCTACAGATAAATACAAATTTTGGGAGCAAGAATTTGAAACCGTTATATTTAGGGACGATAAAAAGTTTAATTTGCATTTATAGCATGAAGAAATTGTCGAATATGCTTCGCCCCTACTGAAATGAATGCGAAAATATATGTGACCTGGTATATGAAAGAGGGGCTTACGTGCGAATACAAGTTATCGAGGAAACAGCTCATACTCTATCCAAATCGGCTGTTTTTTCTTTTCATAGACCTGTTCACATATGGCTAATTCCATAGTGACTGACATGACATTCACAGATCCAATGTTATATAGTGTTATATAGTAAGTTTTCCATTTTTCATAAAAATATACAAAATTATGCAGACGGACCTGACCAACACATTTACCATTTCAAAAATTGAGAAAGTATTATCTATATATTAATACGCGAGGGTAAATTTTTAGTTCCATTTTTAAGCAATATGCGGGCAGGGAGGAGTGTGAAAATTGGCATAGTTATAGTTCATATGGAGGAGAAGCTGAGAATGATAAAATTTATGTTTAATCTATCTTATAAATATATTAAATTAAATAAAATAAAATATTTCTAATAATTCGTTACACCCTGTTAATGAGAATGATTTAAATTGTATATGACACGCCCTGTGTTTAATTGTGAATTGCTTAAATTGATTAGCATACCTTTAGGCTCATTTAAATATTCATAAATTTTTAAATTGAATGAAAAAATAATATTTTCTAGAATTTTCACTCGAATTTCGAGTGCTGGGCAATACTAGTTGTTATTAATAATTGGGGGCAAAAAGCAGTCGTGACAGACATAAGAACAAACAGACATAATTTTTGAGGATTTTTGTAAAACACAAAAAAGCTCTGAAGTTATTTGGATGACAAATAAGAAACAGTTGTTTATAGTAAATATAAGAACTAATTTATTAATAAAACATATAAAACATGAATTATAAAATAAATAATAGTAAAAAGCAGTATTTTGTAATGTGACAGACATGACACTGACTTTATTTTCAAAATTACTACACTTTTCATTTCTTTGTAAAAAAAATAGTGGCTATAAAAATATTCAAAAATACATCTAACAAACTATTGTCATATTTTCATACCATTTTCTTAGAAATGGTATCAATAAAAATTATTTGAATTAAAATTTTAAAATTGGATGTAAGGTTGACCTTTGCCTTAAATTACCCATATGTTGACTTGTTGGATAACAATTTAATAGACTTTGCTGCTCCATTTTTTGGAGATAATTGGGAATATTAACAAGATAAAGCACCGATCCATGTCGCTCGTTTGACAAAAAAAAACTCTTTTAATGCACACAACATACCGGTATTGGAATGTTCAACCATAACTCCTGACCTAAATCCGATTGAAGACCTCTGGTGGATCCTTTCTGCCAAGGTATTTTCAAAGTCAAAACAATACATGACGCTTTTTTTAATGATATTGTCACTTTAAGAAAATTGGTGGGTTCTAAGCCTCTTAGATTATAACACGATAATATACAAGGGCAACGCAATATATTATTAATTACAGAGTGCAACAGCCATTCAGGGGGTGAGATATTCCTTGTCGGGATGAAAGTACTAGGCCAGTATAGTAAAACATCTAAAGGGTGTAGCATTCTCAGGCCAAACTTTTTTTTTGACCTTTTATATTTATTTGGTTTTTTCATTATAACTCAAGAACCATTTCATTCTGCAGCAAAACTGTAGCTATACTAACTGGACTAATTTTATCGTATGATATCTTAAAAAAATTGTAATTTTTTGTTTTTTTTTATCAATTTTCGCCAATAAATCATCATAACTACAAATTTCTAGCTATAAACGACTGAAAGCATAAAGCCAATAAAGACATTTCGAAATATTTTTGTCATACAACTGACAATAATTGACAACAATTGCCATTGAAAATGACATAATGAAAATCAGGCATTAGTCCTAACCCCCATATGAAGGTGATTTCCGATCTTCACTTAAATCTGTCAAAAAACAAAAAAATTTCACAGATTTTTCTCAAATTTTGTTTGTATATGTTTTTACAAAAAATAAGTGACCTTATGGTCAGGATCGGTCCTGTTTTCGATATAGTCCCCATCCGATATGAACTTTTTCATATCCGAAAGCAAAAAAAATTTAACAATAATATCACTCAAATTTGGTTTATATATAAAATAATATATATATAAAATAATTAGTTGGACCTAAAGATATGGTCTACAAACGTCTAGTCTAGACCGACTATAATCTATAATATTAATAGGCTAGGCGATTTCTTGTGACTGATGTTTTGTTCTACCGTTTTATCCCGATTTTGACCAAACGTATATTATTTGAAAGGTATTTCTTTTTAGCCGTTTTGCAGATTTACAGATTTTTTTAGTTTTTTCCTTTATTTTGAGTAAATTGCAAATAAAGTTGCTACTAACACATACATAAAATTATACAATGCTATGTGTGTGTTTATTTAATTTGTTAATTTGTTAATTAAAATGAGTTTCTTTTTTGTGTTGATTTGTGAATTGGCTATAATTGATTAGCATACTTTTAGGGTCTTTATTTAATGAAAAAATAAAATTTCTTAGAATTTGCGCTCGAATTTCGAGGGCTGGAATCGGCTAGTTTTCTTAATTGTTTTTAATAATTTTTTTGAATAACGTATGATTATTATTTATTAGTAGAGTAGAAGAGATCGACACGTATGAGTGATATTTTTAATATTAAATCAAACGTATTTCAATATTTTTTTTATTCTATTTTGAGCATGGATATATCAATAAAAATTATTTATTTTACCCTGAAAACGCCAAACCCTATGGAGGTTTCACTTTCACCCAGACTTGGAACTTCTCACCACCCAGACAATGACCACGAAAGTGTTCCACGGTGTAATTCAAATGTTTACTGTTGTATCAAGCAAAAGAGATACCGTAAATTGATTAAAGCATTACAGCTGTAAATATAGCTGCATTAAATCCTTTAGTCCAGTCTCAATTTTTGTTTTTGAAGTTACTGTAACTATACTTGAAAGGAGAACTTTCAATTCGAAAGCTTGGAAATTATCAATCTCAGCCATGTACGTTTAAACAAATTTATAATTTGACGAAAAGTGCTCGATTTTTCGTGGCATCATTGTAAAAACCTTACACTCATATACACATTTCGCTGAGTGTATAATCTTGTTAAGCTAAAATTGTTTTATATGTGTTTATTACGCAAACAATTGGCTACAATAGAGATGCCCCTTTTGTTATGCATAAGATAAAGATAAAGAGAATATAATATTTTTTTTTATTGAATTATTCGCTTTTTAATGTTCTTGTTAAATAATGCAAATTTATTAAAGAAAAAAGTGTGAAGAAATTCGATTGAAGCTCATAATAATTTATATATGCAAATAACTTAAAATATGTACAGACAAAATTAATTCAAAGAAATTTTTACAATAAAATAAAATTCGAAAAATTAAACAGAAAATTAACTATAAAACTTTTTATCTCAAACAAAAAAAAAATTATTTTTAATAAACATTTAATGTACGAGTATATTAAGCGCTAACTTGATATTACAAAGTAGACACAATTGTAATGTTAATAAACTCGTATTTTTTTTTTTTTATGTACGTTACTATCAAGTAGTACCGTGCATGTGACTATTCTCAATACGATTAATTTTAGCAAAATAAACAAAAAAAAAAAAACTAAAACGAATTCATTGATAATTCTTTCAGCAATATTTTTAAGATTTACGTGTATTAAACAATTCCATTGTTAAGCAACTTGATAAAAACTCACATTGAGTAAATAGTTCTGTCTCTGGCTACGTTGGTTGGGAGGCAATTCTAGAGAAATCTTAGACAAAATTATAAGTTTCAACATGAATCTTTGAAATTATTTTAAATAGACTGGTGACGCGCTTACTGCGATATATTGACTAGATTGGCTTTTGACACGTAATGATTTGTGGTGACGCTAATATCATGTCATGAGTTAAATTCTAAATTTTCTCTTGAAACTGCTTAAGGAATCAGTCAATTGAAAGTCAAGTATTAACCCATAAGAGACTAATGTGCTTATTGCGATATATTGAATAGATTGGCTTTTGACACGTACTGATTTCTGGCTGCATTTGAAAACTTCATACCTTCAACTGCTAATTTGAAGCCGCAAATATTTGTTATTAAAGATGTTTGCCTTCTGTGTTGCTGAACATATTAATTTTTATATGTTTATATTTCATGCTTTCGCGAAAAATAACTTTTTATATAAATGTGATGGAGCTTCATTACGACTTAGGTCAATATATTTTTATTAATATCGTTTTAAAAAACAGCGTTAGAGAAATGGTAATTTTACATAAAAAGTTTTAGATGTGTAAACATCTATGCGCTCAGGGAGGAAAAAATCTATTTCACAATACAATCACAAAAACAGAGTAAGACAAAAACGGTGTGAGGTACGATTATAGTGGTGAGAGGATTAGGAAGTGTTTGGAGATAACATGAAGGCACGATTTCATTATTAAGTGTTTGGAGAAAAATGAAAAATGAAAAATAAAATATTAAAAATGAAAAATAAAAAATGAAAAATAAAAAATTAAAAATGAAAAATTAAAAATGAAAAATTAAAAAATGAAAAATAAAAAATTAAAAATAAAAAATTAAAAATAAAAAATTAAAAATGAAAAATGAAAAATAAAAAATGAAAAATGAAAAATAAAAAATGAAGAATGAAAAATGAAAAATTAACCAGTTGAAATAATAAATATTTTTATATTAGCAGAGCCCCTGCAGTTGTTTGCTATGTATAAGTGATACATGGATGACACTTTCTGTTTGATATAAAAAAGTGCCATAAAAAATTTACACATCTCCCCTGTGATCGGATAGACATAGTTTTTATTTTAGTAGAATATGATCGTTCTTAAGTCGACTCAGGCGATTATCGCTTGTGACCACAGATTTAACTCTCTTTTTGTCTGTTTTTTTGAGGCGGATTTTGTAACTGAATTTTCAGCAACTTCCCGTCTGGCTAGAGCTCAAAAACTTTCATATTTCACATGTGATCAATAACAACACAATAATTTGATCATTACTTCTCGCTGGTAACCTGAAGCGGATTTATGTAATTGAATTTTCAACAACTTCCCGACTAATTAGAGCTCTGAAACTTTCATTCATGTAAACTGGATGACAACACATTATTTAATCAATTTCTATAAGATCTAATCATTATATCTCGTGCTTAACTTTGTATACCCCATACCACTATGTGTTATGTGGTATACCGATCGATTCAGAATCACTTTCTGAGTCGATTTAGCAATATCCGTCCGCCCGTCCTTCTGTCTGTCCGTCTGTGTGTCCATGTTAACCTTGTAATCAAACAACAGGTCACAAATCTGTGGTTTTCTGGAATAACCGCGTATGTCCATTTTTGTCAGTTTTGAGTTAATGATGCCAAATATATTAATTTTTAACGCTCTTTACATGTGTAAATTTTTTTAAAAAAAATATTGGCCATTTCTGAGTTTTGTCTTTAATGTAACTTAAATGTTTATTAAATTAATTTGCAGCACTAATGACGTATGTCAACCTACGTTTGATCGCTGACAAATTATTTTCTCAGAAAACAACACGTAGCGACATACGTTGTTATTAATGAAAATAATTTTGGATTAGTTTTCAGTGTATAACCACTTATAAAAACTTATTTGTTTATTTCTGTTATTTTTGTGACTATTATTCTTGATACGTTGTTATATTCTCATCCTAAGTCCCGTTAACTTTTTGGTGACGAACAAAAATCCATTTTTGAAGCAACAACAACTTATGTCTACATGGGTGGTTGCATTGGTAGTTTTCTTTTTCAAAGAAAACGACGTTTGTCGACATAAGTTGTTTTATCTGCACACACTTTAAGTGTAATTTACATATTGTTTTTTCGTCCTTCTCTAGGTCCTATTCTTCTGAAGATTTTTGACTCAAAATTTTATATAAAGTATTTATTGGCCATATCTACAGGACTGTTAAATAAAAAGCTCTAAAATTTTTATATCGAGCCCATAATTTCAAATATAACGTTTTTTGGCTCCCCTGAACATTTTGATTTTATGACATACGCGGTTATTCTAGAAAAACACAGAAATATGAATATATTTTGATGAAATTTGGAATATAAGCTTCTATCGGCCATAGGACGAACTTTATTAAAATTGTTGATAATCGGTACATTTTCAAACCTAGTCCCCATACAAATGACCCTTATGAGATCGTCTTAAGTTTCCATATTGCATGCATTAATCTGTAGTCCAAAAATTAACCCCTTTTTGTACGTTTATTTATTCACAATTTATAAATTCTTAAACTTAATAAACACTAGCTACAAAGTCCCAGAAACGAGCTCTCTAGTATTTTGAATACAGGAATAGGTATTGATTTACGATAATTAGTACTTTTATTCTGTATACTAAATACATAGCAGATATAATAATTATTTTGTAACGAAAATTTTCTTAAAAACATTACTTGTATCTTGGCAGAAGGATAAAACTAAGGGCTAAATGTTAAAAGAGGATAACCACCAAAATTTTTTGGTTTTTGTGTCATATTATTATTTGGAGAATTACAATCAATTACTTAGATATTGGCTGGTCTAAAATTATGATATAAAATAGGAATGCCATTTTCATCCTGAGTTATATTTAACTTATCTATATATAAAACTACACAAAACCCCTTTCTAAAGCCTTTATTATATACATATTATTTGTATAGTACGGTGCCATTATTAGATTATTTTCAATGCATGATATGGACTTAAAAATATTATTTCAAATTAGATTAATTATAAAGTTATCTACTTGTATTCTTATTATATTTGATGTATTATGTAGGTTTTTATTTGAGATATATTTTACATAATTAATCTGTGACAATCTAAGTAATGACGTACAACCAACCCCTTAAACGTTTCCTTTCGAAGACTCGAATTTTTTCCATAGACGAAGGTGAGATATTGAACCAAATTGGGCATTCATATGTGAGGATTTGTTTAATAAGTGATTTGTACCTTACTATTTTTATCCTACACGTTATGTGTTTACAATAAAATGAGGATTTATATCAGAGTTCAGAAAAAAACACACACTGAATAAAAAACTCGTACATATATGTAAACAAACATAACTTTGGCCAACACACACATATTTTTATTTTCATATCAATTATGTTTGTTTTTAAATTTTCTTCGGTGCCCAACACAATCATGACTGTGTTCGTTTTAATATTTCGTTATTTACACGAACATTTTTGTATCACATACTTTTTGTTTCAATCACACATAAAGCACACATTTTTGAGTGTTGCTTTATTTGAAGTTCATGTTCTGGTACGTGTACTGAAAAAAAAAACACAGAACATGTACAATAAACAGGTTCGAGTTCAGTTATATTTTAAGTCATGTTGTGGCTCGTGTAGTGAGAAAAAACAGAACATGTACAATAAACAGGTTCGAGTTCAGTTATATTTTAAACACGACTTAAAAACACGACTGGTTTTTATTTTAATAAAATATGGTAATAAAATACTTAAGACACAAAAACTATTTTCGGAACCAATTAGTGTCATAGACGAAAAACCCAATTTTGCGGCATAAAAGACAAACTTGTTGGTTGTTAGGATCTTTTGCAAACATTTTTTTTTTTTTTGCTAACAAATAACTTTAGACAGAAACAAATTTTGCATCATAAAAAACACAATCACCCACCCTTAATTTGCGAACCAATTAGTTTAAATGCACAATCCTTTTCTCAATGCTTTTTTGGGATTTTGCGTAAAAACACAATAGAGTGTCAATAAAAAAAAAAACCAAAAAAATATTTTCATATTTTATTGTCCCTTTTTTATGACTTACGTTACAATTGCTTGCAAGTGTTACAATTTCACGCAATTCATTTTGCAATAAATAGCGAGTGCGTGCGTCATTTACTCATTAAAAGTGGTTCAGTTTTCATTAGACCGTGATCTATAAGCGTACTGTGTTATTGTGTAAATTGCAAATATTTTGTGAAAATTAAAAAAGTGGAAAGCAATAACAGTTTTGCTAATAAAAAATACGCAACTTTTAATAGCGAAACGAAAAAATTTACAAGTCTGATTGAAATCTGCAAGAAAGATTTAAGTGCAGTGTGCAGTTTTTGTGTCTTAAGTATTTTATTACCATATTTTATTAAAATAAAAACCAGTCAACAAAAACAATTGTAAATAATTTCAACGTAAATCACAAAAAAATGGCCAATAAAATTTTAAAATATTTGACAATTGTAAACAATTTGCAATGTAAGTCATAAAAAAGGGTCAATTTTAATAAATTTGGTTGAAACAATTGTCGTCGTTTTTATCGGGGTGTATCAGATCGCGAATTGATGTTTCAATTTCTCGCAGTACACGAGCCAGAACACGAATTTAAAATATAACTGAACTCGAACCTGTTTATTGTACATGTTCTATTTTTTCTTAGTACACGAGCCAGAACACGACTTAAAATATAACTGAACTCGAACCTGTTTATTGTACATGTTCTGTTTTTTTTTTTTTTCAGTACACGTACCAGAACACGAACTTCAAATACAGCAACACTCGAATCTGTGTGGTTTATGTGTGATCGAAACAAAAAGTACGTGATAGAAAAATGTTCGTGTAAATAACGAAATATTAAAACGAACACAGTCATGATTGTGTTGGGCACCGTAGAAAATTTGGAAACGCACATAATTGATATGAAAATAATGATATGTGTTGGCTGCTTTTGAACAGAACTTTGTGTGTTTCATGTGTGTATTTTCTGAACCTTGATTTATATATAAAAACATGCCTTTCATAGTTATGTTGTTATCATGAGTATTTAAGTATAAGAACTTGTCTAAGTAAATGCCTAAGTAATAGTTGACCACTTGTTTATTGGGTATATTGATGTTATTTAAATTCGATTTAATTCCAAAACCTTTCTAATTTCTTTTCATATTATTGTTACGTTTATCGACTGAGTGCCTGAATAAAATAGTTTCACATTTTTGCGTATTTATTTTCATGTTCCAGTCTATTGAAAATTATTATACTACATATCGCACCTGTACCTCTAAAGTGAGTCAACTCAAAATTTTTAAATTTTCACTTTTTGCAAGAAAACGATACACAGTGGTCATATCTATCCACTGTAAAAATCTTACATCGATTTTTCTAGTCTTTCGCAAAAAAAAAAAAAAATACAGTTGTAACCCTATTTGTGTTATAGGAGTAGCTTCTTTAGAATCCACTAAAAAGACATATTTTGAATTCCACCCAAAAGAATTGTTATTTTTGCTGGTCACTGAAAAAATCGCAAAAACAACTACTGTTGTATACTTATTATTCGCAATTCTTTACAATGAAACAACTGTTTTTAAATTTTATAGTAAATATTAAAAAAACCGTTTTTTGCCTCTACTGAAAATTTTTAAATTTTGAGTTGACTCACTTTAGAGGTACAGGTGCGATATATTAAAAGATTCTTGCAAGTTTGTATTTATTAAACTCTTTTAACTCAATCTCTCTATCTGTCGTGGGGCAACCCCATTGCCCCTTATCCAATTGCTCTGAAACTTGGCCCATAGTCTTTTTGTGACTACAGATTAATTTTGGGGTAGTCACGTACAGTCACGCGTGGTCACGCACAGACACGGAATGATCTAAATGTAATTTCACCTCATCCGATCAATCTGAAACTTGGTCCATACACTTGCTGTGAAAAAAGATTAACTTTGACTTCGTCACGAATAGTCACGCATGGTCACGCACAGTCACGGAGTGATCTAAATGTCATTTACCGTCATCCGATTGATCTGAAACTTGGTCGATATACTTGCTGTAAAGAGAGATCAACTTCGACATAGTCACGCACAGTCACGGAGTGATTTAAAACCCATTTATTATCTATTCTGTTAACTTAAGAATACAGCTATACTATGAATGGGATATTCCAACTAAATTTCACGATTCAATATTGATGGGTTTGCATGATTTACAACCATTTAAATGCCCTACCCAATATCATATTCCCATGTTTCGGCTAACATTTATTGTTTAGTTTTGCAAGTTAGTGTATATATATGTATGTATATATATTTTAAATTTACCTTGGTATGGGTACAGCAACACGGCGTGTGAACGTTCTTGACGTTACAATTAAACGTGATGACTTTAATAAAAAATCCATTTTTGTTTTGAATAGGTGCAGTTTAATTAGTGATACAGGAATATTAAATGTATTAAATGTTTGTAAATATGTTTTGTTTTTTAATAAATAATATTAATGAATTTAATACTTTATGGTCCTTTGTATTTAAGGATTTTTTTTTTTTTGATTAATTAATTTTCAAATTTAAACACTTTATAAAAGCGTTAATTTTTGTTTTACATACGAAATGTTTTATGGACATTTAAATGTGATATAGAAATTGACAATATCATTATGTCAAATAAGCGACTATATCTGAAATGTTCCTAAAATGAAATAAAAAAAAAATTTAAATATTAAATAAAGAATCTATTTACTAAAGTGTTACCATTGTAATGCTCTTTTAAAAAATAATTAATTAAATAATAATTAATAATGAAAATTTATATTTTATTTTCTTTTTTAATTTTGAAGGCATTTTTTTTTAATAAAACACAAGTCCTTTAAGACAAACAATTTTATAAGTGTTACATTTGGGAAAATGTAAAAAGTATTACTTAAGCACAGAAGGGAATAAATATGCCAGAAAGTATTTAGGTCAGCAAAGATTTTAAGTTTTGGACGATTAATAAAATTATCATCTGCTACAATTATTAAACAAAGTTAATATGTTGTATTCTTTCGACCTTTCTAAATTTCTATTGAATGAATAAATAGTCGAGCTCGAGGTCTTTGTTGAATTTATTTATTATTTTAAATTATCTTGTTCTCCAATATTTCGACCAGCTTCGACCCTGAGGATGATCAGTGAAGCACAACGCATTAATTGCACAACGTATTAATTGCTTCAATTACAACACAAGTCGTATGTGGAATTAACTTCCCGCTGAGGTCTTTTCTGTCACTCCCAATATAGATAATTTTAAGTCAAATATCCAATCCTCCTATAGATAACATATTTTCCTGGTATAAGCGCAGTGCACTGCCTTAATAGGGGACAGCCCCTGAGTGTTGATGTTTAACAAAAAAAATTAAAAAAATAAAACTTTGACAATACATTGTTAATTTGTTTTATTACTATATTTTTTACGGTTATTTGTTTTTAAGATATAAAGAAATTAATATACAAAAATTTGTTCGTTTACATGCTTTAAACCCAATTCATTATTTCCCAGAATGTTTTTTTACTATCAGTAAGTAGAAGTTTTAGTAATATTTACTTTGTTATCAGACTATTGTTAAATCAGACGGTACTTTAATCACAGTATTTAAACAATTCTAAAGTACAAGGTTTCTCTTATCATTTTGGTTGATCTGACATTATCAGAAATTAGACAAATTGTAATTTGAAGGTAATGAAAGGTTTTTATTAATTTTTATATATGTATGTTTGTAGATTAGTAAAATTTCGCCACTTTTGCGTTTTTTCGTAAACAAACACAATTTGTTAGTAGTAATATAGGTCGTTGGAAAACTACTACAAATTACTCATTCTGATTACGAAATAAATTTCATATTCACAAACAATTTTATGAAGAAAAAATATTTGTATGAAATTTGACGTTTGATTAATATTTGCTTTTTTTTTTTGTTCTTATAAGAACAAAATATGTATTTATATTATATGTTATAGACGCAGAGTTGCCGCCATAATGCAAAAGTGGATGCTTTAAAAAATCTCGGCTAAAACTTAAACTGGATTATTGGAAAAATCAAAATTAATATAATTTTGTGAATTTAATATCAAATCTGTTAAACATTCCCATACAATTTATATGTTTTATGGAATAACATAAAAACAATATATGTTTGTGCATGTTCTACTGTACCATTATATATGTAGAAAAAATTTTTGGTCGAGTTTTGAGGTGTGGGGGTCTGATTATTGTGACACTGGATCTAAAACTTTAGTGCGCAAAATTTGAGCCAAATCGGATAATGTTTTCTGGGCGGGCATTGAGTTCAAAGTTCAAATATGAATTTATATGTAAAAATTATCAAAAAAAAAAATCATTTTTCACAAAAATTTTGATATTAATAATTGCGTTTCAATTAAATTAATTAATAAACCATAATCTAGAGTAAGTTATCTTTCTAATAATATATCAAAATCTATTATCGGTTGAAAAACAGCCAAGTTATATCAAGTTCCCCAGGCAATAAATGCGCCGCAGACCACTTGATTAAGAAAATCGAGTTCACATTTTTAAAGACATTGAAGAAATTTACAACAGTAACATTTTTGCATTCTCCTGATCTCATGTGAAGTATTTTGCATCTCGTCTAATGTTATGCCGTTCTAAATTAATGTCAAAACGGAACGTATTTTTTTAGCACTATTTCAAAATCTCCAATTTTACTTTTTCAAAAATTTTGTTCAAGAAATTTTCCGAAATAAACGATTGTACTTTAAAGTCTTATTAACAAAATATATGTGATTAAAAATGCCAAATATCGCAGGTATCCTTTTCTTAATTTGGCGAGGGCAGCGTTTTTATTTCAGCGGATTTGAAGAAAAATTTGATTTTTCATACTTTTTTCAAATTTTAGGCTACATCTTTTTAGTGTTTTCATGTTTCAAATATCTTTTACCAAAATATTATACTACTTGGTATAAGTTCTCAATCTTGTTAATTAAGGTTAAATTAAAATACTATAAATTGACCCTCTTTAAGGTCAAAATCAAATTTAAGGAGATTTACATTTTTTAAAACAAAATATCGAAAATAATATGTATTAGTGGAAGGATTTCGATAAAACTTGTTGATAACATTTTAATAATTGTAAAAAATAATATTCTGGACTTGTTTTCTGAAATTAACCTGTGGGGTACTCAAAATGTGTCCTAGTTTTAATTTTTTTTCCAGAATTATTATATATTATCGAGGGCTTATATTCAAAACATGCTATCACATTTAGCTATTCTACTCTAGATTATGGTTTATTAATTAATTTAATTGAAATGCAATTATTATTATCAAAATTTTTGTGAAAAATAATTTTTATACCCTATACCACTATGTGGTTTGGGTATAATGACTTTTTGCTGCTGTTTGTAACAACCAAAAATATTTGACCTAGACCCATCTTTAATTATACCGATCGAATCAGAATCACTTTCTGAGTTGATTTAACAATGTCCGTCCGTCCGTCCGTCCGTCCGTCCGTCCGTCCGTCCGTCTGTGTGTCCATGTAAAGCTTGTAATCAAACTGCAGGTCGCAAATATGAATATATTTTGACGAAATTTGGTATATAAGCTTTTATCGGCCATGGGATGAACGCTATTGAAATTGGTGAGAATCGGTCCATGTTCAGACCTAGCCCCCATACAAATTACCCATATGAAATCGACATAAATTGCCATAAGATCCAAATTGTCATATAGATCTTACTCAAATTGGGTTTGTATGCGTTCATTACATCCACTAATGAGTAGTCCAAAAATGATCCCTTTGACCCCATATAGAGCTGCTTCCCGATCTTCACTTAAATCTATTAAAAAGCAAAAATATTGCACTGATTCTTCTCAAATTTTGTTTGTACATATTTTTGCAAAATACAAGAGACTTAACCAAACATGATCAGGATCGGTCCATTTTTGGACCTAGCCCCTTTATAGATATAGCATCCGATATGAACTTTTTCATATCTGCAGCCAAAAAAATTAATATAAATCCCACTCAAATTTGGTTTTTGCTTATTTTCAATGTCCAGTTAGTTGGGCCTAACAGATAGGGTTTCTAAACGCATGGTATAGGGTATCGTATAGTCGGTCTAGACCGACTATAATTTTCTTACTTGTTTTTGATAATTTTTACATATAAATTCATATTTGAACTTTGAAATCAATGCGCGTCCAGAAAGCATTGTCCGATTTAGCTCAAAGTTTTAGATCCAGTGTCACAATAATCCAATGATCCGCACGTCTTGAAATTCCATAAAAAAATGGCTGTCATTCTAATGTAGATATTAAAAAACATCTTTTATAATTCAATTCCAAACTCCTTTGGGTATTTTTGATATTTTTAAATTCGTTCAATTAGGGGAAAAAATTAACAAAGAAGATACTGTGTAGGAAGTGTTCTTTTGAAATTGCGAATACAATTTGTCATTAACGGGTTAATAAATAGCATTTTTATAATTATTATAGCTTTAGCATTGTTATTTTATTCTTTGCTTTCTATTTTTAATTAGTTTTTCACAAACATTTAACAGCGCTCAATTAAAATAAAAGATATCGACAGCAAATTAAAATCAGAAATGTGAAAAATTACTAAACTGTACTAAACTGCACAAAAGAGGTACGAAAAAGATACCGTTATATGATTTTTCGCACTATCATGTGCTTCCATTCTGCCTTAACACCATGCAGTAATATAATCAGCGTAATAATAAAAAAAATAAGCATAGGTACATTATCAAATTATAAAGTTGCCTGTTATTTTTGTTTTGTACCCAGTGGAGTCGAATTTGGCTTTGCTTACTTTGTAGCAAATATGAAAAAAAACGAAAAAAGGGAAAATTTTTATTAATATTAATTGTCTCTTCTATCACCTGCCAAGTTTCCATGCATACGCTAGATAATGCTTATTGTTATCAACAGAACTCAAGAAGTGAACAATATCTTCAGTATTTATAATTTTTATTCGCCGAATAAAACATTAGTACTTTTTTTTATCTCCTTTAGTTATTACAAACCATTTAAATCTATAATACTAATAGGCTAGGCGATTTCTTGTGACCGATGTTTTGTTCTACCGTTTTATCCCGATTTTGACCAAGCGTATATTATTTGAAAGGTATTTCTTTTTAGCCGTTTTACAGAATTTTAAATTTTTTTCTTTATTTTGAGTAAATTGCATTTAAAGTTGCTACTAACTCATACATAAAATTATACACATGCTATGTGTGTTTTATTAAATTTAATATGTTAATGTTAATGTTAATGAGTTTGTTATCTTCATTCATAATAATAATAAACCATAAAAGTGTTGGTTTGTGAATTGGAAATTTAGAAATTGCACTCGAATTTCGAGCGCAAAATCTGCTAGTATATGTAAATATCTTGAGTTCGATTAATTTCTAATTTAATAACTAAAATTAATAAATATATAATGTTAATTTCAGTCTTCGTTTGAAACTCAAGTATTAACATCATACGTGATTGGAAAAACCCTGACATTATCTGATGCTATTTTGATTTTATCAAGAAAAATTCCAACCCATAAAAACAAAGTTTTTATTAAAACTCTTTTTACCTTATGCATATGAGTTTTGAATCTCTCCATGGCTGTGCGTGACTTTGCGTGACTACTTTAAAATTAATCTTTGGTCACAACAAGTCTATGGACAAAGTTTCAATAGTATGAGGGTGGAATGGGGTTGCCCCATGGCAGACAGACAGACAGAAAGTATGAGTTAAAAGAAAGAGTTTAAAAAGTCGTATAGCCTGCCTTTTGTGCATATGCACTGGTCATCATTATACCATATACCACTATGTGGTTTGGGTATAATGACTTTGTGCTGCTGTTTGTAACAACCAAAAATATTTGACCTACACCCATCTTTAATTATACCGATCGAATCAGAATCACCATCTGATTCGATTTAACGATGTCCGTCCGTCCGTCCGTCCGTCCGTCTGTGTGTCCATGTAAAGCTTGTAATCAAACTGCAGGTCGCAAATATGAATATATTTGGATGAAATTTGGTACATAAGCTTTTATCAGCCATGGGATGAATGCTATTGAAATTGGTGAGAATCGGTCAATGTTCAGACCTAGCCCCCATACAAATGACCCGTATGAAATCAACATATATTGCCATAAGATCCAAATTATCATACAAATCTTAGTCAAATTGGGTTTGTATGTATATATTACATCCATTAATCAGTTGTCCAAAAATGATCCCTATTGGACAACTCTTAGTCATAGGCCCCATATACAGCTGCTTCCCGATCTTCACTTAAATATATCAAAAAACAAAAATATTGCACTGGTTCTTCTCAAAGTTTGTTTGTATATATTTTTGCAAAATACGAAAGACTTTACCATCAGGATCGGTCCATTTTTGGACCTAGTCCCCATTAAGATATAGCATCCGATATGAACTTTTTCATATCTGCAGCCAAAAAAATTAATAAAAATCCCACTCAAATTTGGTTTTTGCTTATTTTCTATGTCCAGTTAGTTGGGCCTAAGAGATAGGGTTTCTAAACGCATGGTATAGGGTATCGTATAGTCGGTCTAGACCGACTATAATTTTCTTACTTGTTTTAATTTAACGTTTTATTGAATAATTCGTTTTGGATGTGTTCTGTTGGACAACCTGTTAATATTAAGCATTCATGCTTATCCAATCTGAGACTTGAATATAAGGGTCTCTTTGCAATTCAAAAAATTAATACGAAATAAATACGAAACTTTTTTTAATCCAAGATATCATGGAATTAAGGATTAAATATTATTATACCATATATCACTATGTTTGTAACCATCGAAAATATCAGACCAAGACCTACCATTTATTATACCTTGTTTTAAAACTGCAGGTCGCAAATACGTGTTCAAACGTATATATTATAATGTAAAGGGTCCGCCATATAACGTTTTTTTTTTTCAACTAGTGCTTATTTCGTGAATGGTAACACTTAGCTCATGTATGATTTGACAGACAATTAGTTTTATCCTTCCGCTGAACGAATATGGTTGTGTATACGCTTGAACAAGGCTGGGAAATATTGCGACATTACTTTGAAAATCATGGTAATGTTGCAGAATGTGTGCGAAAATTGCGTACGGATCTTGGAAGAAGAGAAGCACCGTCAGCTCCGTATGTTCGTTATCTTCTGAAAAAAGTGAAAGAAACTGGCATCCTCATCGATAAACCAAAGCGCGAAAAGCCAAAAACAGTGCGTACACCTGAGAATATTGCTGCTGTGGCAGAAAGTGTGCGTAAAGCGCCATCAACATCAATTCACCGTCGTTCTCAAGAATTGAACATTTCGGGGGCATCTTTGAGAAGAATTTTGCATAAAGACCTTGGTATGACGCCATACAAAGTCCAATTGGTTCAGGAGTTGAAGCCAACTGACCACCCAATGCGTTTTCGCTTCGCTAAGTGGGCTTGCGATCGACTTACAGAAGATGCCGATTTTGTCAAAAAAAATCATCTTTTCAGATGAAGCTCATTTTGATCTTGGCGGGTATGTAAACAAGCAAAATTGTCGCATTTGGGGCACAGAAAACCCGCACGCATATATTGAAAAGCCGATACACCCAAAACGAGTCACTGTTTGGAGCGGATTTTGGTCCAGAGGCATAATTGGGCCATTTTTCTTCGAAAATGAGCAAGAAGTGGCCGTTACAGTCAATGGCGATCGTTATCGGGCCATGTTGAACGAATTTTTGTTCACAAAAATTGAAGAGGAGGATATTGGTAACATTTGGTTTTAACAGGACGGCGCTACGATGATTTGCGCCCTACACTCAATGATTTGCGCCCTGTTTTTGAAGATCGCATTATCAGCCGCAGAGCTGATGTCGTTTGGCCACCTCGGAGCTGCGATTTGAGACCGTTGGGGGTGCCCTCAAAGATAAGTGTTACGCCAACAAGCCAGAGACAATTGACGCTTTAAAGGACAATATTCGTGAAGCCATTGGTGAAATACAGCTGCACACAATCGATAATGTGCTTAAAAATTGGACCGATCGTGTAGGCTATTGCATGGCCAGCCGAGGCAGCCATTTGAATGAAATTATTTTCCATTATTAACCGGAAGGATTGTACTTTCAAATAAAAAAAGAAATTTGAGATAATATTCAGTAGTTTTTTTTTTATAGCATTTTCAAAAAAAAAAAAAAAGTTATTTGGCAGACCCTTTATATAATATATAATATATAATATAATTATATTATAACGATCGACTCAAAATCACTTTCAGTCCGTCCGTCCGTCCGTCCGTCTGTGTGTCCATGTAAACCTTGTAATGAAACTATAGGTTGCAAATGTGAATATATGTGACCTTCTCCGAGAAAAGGGACCTAGTGTGTGGAAATTAAGTTTTGAGAAAAAACGCATTTAAAGTTTCTACACCCTTTTAGGTACCAGAATCCACCGTTTTTGACACAACCCGTTTTTTGACACACTAGGTCCCTTTTCTCGGAGAAGGTCACATATTTTGATGAAATTAGGAATAAAAGTTTCTGTCGGTCATATGCCGAACACTGTTGAAGTTGGTGGAAATCGGTTAATGTTTAGACCTAGTCACTATACAAATGGCGCCAATGAGACCAACTTAAATTGCCTAAGTTCCAAGTTATCATATAGATCTAGGTCAAATTTGGTTTATGTGTGTTTATTATACCTATAATTTACTGCTCAAAAAATCTGTAGGAACATTTTTAGTCAGAGTCCCCATGCTTCCCGACCTTCACTTAAATCTATCAAAAAAAAAACATATTGCACAGCTTTTGCTGAAATTTGATTTGTATACGCTTTTGCGAAAAATAAGGGACTTATCCCATTATGGTCGTGAACGGCACACTTTTTCCCTAAAAATGGCATCCAATATGAACTTTTTAATATATACAGGCAAAAAAAATAATGCTACACAAATTTGGTTTATGCTTATTTTCTATATCCAATTACTTGTAACTGAGACCCTATATCTAAAATCATGGTATATGGTATCGTATAGTTAGTGAGGACCGACTTTTATTGAAGTAAGTTCTATTAACTTCTTTCTTATTTTATAGGAAACTTTGAGGTTTCTATTGGTAGTTTTTATTTTAAATCGCTATTTTTACTATTTATCACTTTTTGATATATATATTCTCACACGAAAGATCATATTATTATGGCCTTTGACATTTGAAAAAAAAACAGCCCATTTTTCATATTAAAGGCGATTTTAATGTTTCAAATTGATACCGCAACTAACCTTATAGGGAAACTCCTCGTACTTTTAAATGTAACCCTAATTTGTACCAATTTTTAATGAATTCTGAGGAGTGAGGAATCCCCCCTTCGTTGATTATAAATATAAGTTACAAATAAAGTTTTTGATCGAAAACTCTTATAAAGTTTTTTAGTTTAAAGTTAATTAAAATATTAAATCCTGAACACAGGATATAATTATAGACTTTTAAGACCAAAAAGAAAATAATTTATACATTTATAATGTATATGATACATATATTTTGGAATAATATTTAATACTGAATTTAATTTTAAACAAAATGTAAAAGCGAATCTGGAAAACAGCAGCATCAACGAATAATTAAAGGTATTTGTGTTACGGCTTTTTATACATAAAAATATTTGAATTTCTGAATTTCAATTAAACTTGAACTAAATAACAAAAAAAAAAATCAAATAACACGAAATGTAAACAGATCATAGACAGAGACAGATCAGTTTATTTGCGCATTATTCCTATTGAAAAATCGAATAAACTACCATGAACCATAAATAAAACAAAGGGTACCTTTTTTGGTTGTTTATCAATGTTCAATATTTCAAAACGATTTACTTTGTTGCAATAAAATTTAAATCGTCAAACGATAGAATATTATTATTTTGTATCGAATGAGTGCTATAAAACCAAATCACATCTAATAAAGCGAGGTTTCGACGATACCATGACAATGAGTATGGAACAGCGAGAATATCATTTTTGTAAAGAAATTTTAATAAGACAAAGGGCAAGTATATTGATACGGGTAGAGACTCTCGAAATGGTCCAAGAACTCAGACCAAATTTTACAAGTATATTTTTCGCTCATTAAACTCATTTCCATTTTAAATAACTGTCACCAAAGAAAAACGTCACGAGTCCATCACAACAGTATGTTATAATGTAAATTTATGCACAAATAGTATTATTATTTTTATATTTAACTAGCAGCTCTCGAAATTCTAGTGCAATTTCCAGGCAACTTTATTTTTCAACTTAGCCAATTCACAAACCAAAACTTTTTGGTTTATTATTATTGTGAATGAAGATAACAACCTCATACACATAGCATATGTATAATTTTATGTATGTGTTAGTAGCAACTTTAAATGCAATTTACTCAAAATAAAGGAAAAAATTTAAAAATCTGTAAATCTGGAGAACAGCTAAAACGAAATGCCTTTCAAATAATATATGAATGGTCAAAATCGGGATAAAATGGTAGAACAAAACATCGGTAATCGCCTAGCCTATTAATATTATAGATTAGGCCCAACTAATTATATATAAAAAAGTAAGAATAAACCAAATTTGAGTGGCACTGAAAAAGATCATATCGGATGCTATATTTATATGAGGACTAGGTTGAAAAATGGACTGCTCCTGACCATATTTAGTAAGGTCACTTATATTTTTCAAAAACATATACAAACCAAATTTGAAAAAATTCTGTGCAATATTTTTGTTTTTTGATAGATTTAAGTGAAGATCGGGAATCAGCTTCATATGGGGGCTATGACTAAGAATTGTACTATAAGGTTTATTTTTCGACTTCTGATAAATGGATGTAATAAACATATTCAAATCCAACTCGACCGAGATATATATGATAATTTGGATACAATGGCAATTTAAGTCGATCTCATAGGGGTCATTTGTATGGGGAAAGAAGCTTATATACCAAATTTTATCAAAATATTAGGTATACCGGTATGAAGTGAGCGTCAAGTTACAAATGTCTCGATAGTAAAATTTTGCTTCAAAGACACGAAAGAGAATCAGTTTTGTACCGAATTGTTACTTGCGATGAAAAATGGCTTTATTTAAACGGAAAAAATCATGGGTTAATCCGGGACAACCACCAACATCGACTGCAAAGCCAGATCGATTCGGCAAGAAAACAATGCTGTGTGTCTAGTGGGACCAGAAAGGTGTGGTGTACCACGAGCTCCTAAAACCTGGCGAAAACGTTAATAATGTTCGCTACCAACAACAAATGATCAATTTGAACCATGCATTGATCGAAAAACGACCAGAATGGACCAGAAGACACGGCGAGGTAATTTTGCCCCATGAAAATGCAGCTGCATCCAAAGCAAAACCGGTTAGTGATACAATCAAAGCACTTGGCTGGGACCACATAGTGGTGGTATAGGATATAAAAATGCACACTAAAATGTTTATTGACTTTTTTTTTGCCGATTTTTATCAATATTAAATCATTGTAAAATCTAATTATCGAAATTAGCCTTGAGAGCATGACGCAGTTGCTCTAAATAAATTAGTTGATATCAAGAACCAGTTTAGCCATCAACCATATATAGTAAATAAGTATAAAACAATAACAACAGAACTTTATAGGGTTAAATCTTAAATTTAAAATATTTTTTTTTTTATTTGAATATTTAAATTTTTTCTAAGAAATCATTATTTCATTTCGAAACTAAAGGCCTAGTTAGCCACACGTTGTTAAAATGTATCCGTACCGTAAATGTAACGTTGGCATTTAGTGCAATTATAGAACGTAAAAAACGAACCAGCATGTTGCTGTGTAAAATTAACCAAACTTTATCAGCTGTTCACAAATGTTACGTACAAACGTAGCAAAAATCTATTTTAAGCAGATTGGGACGTTCCGGTTACGTGACAGTTGAGTTCGGTAACTGCTCTAAATGCTTTTCAGGCAAAAGAAAAAAACAGCTTACACGTTTGGTTACGGTTACAGGCCTTGAATTATGAAAATTATACAAAAGCGATGAAGTCTATGGTAATTTATAAATATATACAATATTTTTTAATAAAATTAAATTAAATTAAATTAAATTTAATTAAATTGACAAATTAATTTATGAAGTGCCATATCAATAATTATATCCATAATTCTTTTTAATCGTATGTACAGGGTAGACCAATCATAACGAACGATGTTAATTGTGAATCACACGTTAACGTCAAGTTTTTTACCCAACTTTATTTGACATTTCTTTGTTTCAGTCTTTGACAAATTTAACCACGGAGAGTACACCATTGAGCAGCGCATTAAGGTTGTTGAAGCCTTTTATTAAATTGAGCATTCAAATCAAAATGTATTCCGTGCACTTCGTGATTTTTTGGTCTGCATAATCGACCAAATGATAACGGACTTTTTGTGGTCAGAAAGTGATTCTGAGTTGATCGGTATAACAACATATTTGTCTAGGTCAAATATTTTTAGTAGTAACAAACCTCAGCACAATTTCATTATACCCTGACCACATAGTGGTATAGGGTATAACTATAGGAATCAAATACTCTAGCAACTGCTCAAATATGGAGAAAAGAACACGGAGAGATAGAGGATTCTTATAATGATGTTTAAAATGAATAAGATAATTAACAAAAATATTAGGTATTTTCATCATTTTTTTTTTAATTGAAAGCAATTATTACCATAAATGTAAACACGTACCATAAATGTAAACACACACATAAAATTACATTTTTGTTTATTTGTTTATTAGCGATGGATACACATTTTTATACCCTATACCACTATGTGGTTTGGGTATAATGACTTTTTTGCTGCTGTTTGTAACAACCAAAAATATTTGACCTAGACCCATCTTTTATTATACCGATCGAATCAGAATCACTTTTTGAATCGATTTAACTATGACCGTCCGTCCGTCCGTCCGTCTGTCCGTCCGTCTGTGTGTCCATGTAAACTTTGTAATCAAACTGCAGATCGCAAATATGAATATATTTTGATGAACTTTGGTATATAAGCTTTCATCGGCCATACAATAAACGCTAATGAAATTGGTGGGAATCGGTCCCTGTTCAGACCTAGCCCCCATACAAATAACCCCTATAAAATCGACATAAATTGCCATAAGATGCAAATTGTCGTATAGATCTTAGTCAAATTGGGTTTGTATGTGTTTATTACATCCATTAATGAATAGTTCAAAAACGGTCCCTATGGGACAACTCTTGGTCATAGGCCCCATATAGAGCTGCTTCCCGATCTTCCGTTAAATCTATCAAAAAACAAAAATATTGCACTGATTCATCTCAAATTTTGTTTGTATATATTTTCGCAAAATACAAGAGACTTTACCAACCATGGTCAGGATCGGTCCATTTTTGACCATTTTGAACTTTTCATATCTGCAGCCAAAAAAAATTAATAAAAATGCCACACAAATTTGGTTTATGCTTATTTTCTATATCCACTTAGTTGGACCGAAGAGATAGGGTCTCTAAACCATGGTATAGGGTATCGTATAGTCGGTCTAGACCGACTATAATTTTCTTACTTGTTTGAAATGTTTTTGTTTTATTCCTTTGTACCTGTGAACGTATGTATGTATGTATCAGTGTTACATATCTATATGAACAAGTTCTGTTACGTATATACATTTCACACTATTTTTATTTTTTTATATGCAATTTTATCGGTGTATCTTTACATTTTCGTACGTCATTCCTTACCTATTCCTTACCTTTTTAGTACGACCTACACGCCAGAGAGACAGAAAGATGAACAATGCCAGATCGACTTCTCCTTTTATAAGGATCCTGATTATATATAGTTTATGGGGTCTCCGGAATTTATTTCGATAAATTAAAAACATATTGACAAACTGATATAAACCCTCTGCACAGTGAGGTGGAGGGTAAAAGATAAGTCAAAAATAAGTATTCGAAAAAATTTGAGGCCAATCACCATTTATCAGACTTAAGTTCACAAGGGTGGATTTTCAGATTTTAAAGAATATTCAAGACATATGTCCAAATAAGAAAAATACGAGTTCATCTCTGTAATAAAAATATTTGTTTGGCTTCTTCATGCCGGCTAACCTCAGTTTGTTCGAAAACTTGTTCTTTATTTTCTTCTTTCTTAATTTTACTGATAGCGAAAACTTTTATTTTGCATCTTTTTATTTATAGTTTAAAATCGAATAACATGATTTTGATTTGATTTTTTTGCACCACTGCTGCTCTTCAATGGACTTGATTTCAATTTTTTGCGTTACGCTAGGTCCCAATGTATATAAAAATTGTATTAGTGTTTATCAAATTATAACCAAAATGTGTCAACATTTTTTTTTTGAAAATATAAAAAAAAAATATCATAAGATACCAAGGTTCAGATAATACACACATCAAACACACAATGTTCTGTTCTAAAGCAGCTAACACATATTTTTTATTTTCATATCAATTATGTGTGTTTCTAAATTTTGTACGGTGCCAAACACAATCAATGCTGTGTTTCGTTTTAATATTTCGTTATCTACACGAACATTTTGCTATCACGTATTTTTTGTTTCAAACACACATAAACCACACAGATTCGAGTGTAGCTTTATTTTAAGTTCGTTGTCTTGCACGTGTACTGCTAAAAAAAAACAGAACATGTTCTTCAACGCGTACATATAAATATTAAAACATTATCCACTCGCGATCGGAAAAAAACGAAATTAAGTCATAAACATCATATAACATTTCTCTCTTTTCTATTTTAATCCTATCTTTTTATTTATTTTTTTTAAATATTATCTTTTTATTTTTTTTATAACTGCTAATGAATTATTTTAGATTTTTTTTAAATAAATTTGGTTGAAACAATTGTTGTTGTTATTATAGGGGTGATTCAGATTTTTCCGATCGCGAGTGGACAATATTTTAATTTGTAGATGTACGCGCTGAAGAACATGTTCTGTTTTTTTTTATATACACTTGCAAGAAAACAAACTTAAAATAAAGCTACACTCGAATCTGTGTGGTTTATGTGTGTTCGAAACAAAAAATATGTGATTGAAAAATGTTCGTGTAGATAACGAAATATTAAAACGAAACACAGTCATGATTGTATTTGGCATCGTACAAAATTTAGAAACACACATAATTGATATGAAAATAAAAATATGTGTTTGTTGGTCTGAGCTATGTTTGTTTACATATATGTACGAGTTTTTTATTCAGTGTGTGTTTTTTTTCTGAACTCTGTAAGATACCAATAGAAATAAATTCAACTAACAGGATCCAAAATGCGTTCCACTTTTTCGGACCTAAATCGATCTGTTCATTTAAACACTGGTATGAATATTTATAGCCAGGGCTGAGACTTTCATGCGAATGCATATTTGTTGTTGGTAGTCCAAAATCAAAGGATTTGCTACAATATGGTATCGAACTGCTATTGCATATTTTTGCATATTTTGTTATAAGCATATTTTGCTTTTAAGTAAATAGTTGTGCATATTTTTAAACTTTATACATATAAAGGATTAATCATTTGTCTATACCATGAATTTCTAATGACCCCCTCTACGCCTTTAGTTATCAACTGATTTTGAAAGGTATTTCTTTGCAGATATACACTATCTTTACAGCTGTCCACCATCTTGTACATTTTTTTTGGAATAATAAACATTTAAAGTTGCGACTAACACATACATAAAACACATATTTAAGCTTCAAATAAAAAACTATACAATGTGTGTTTAACTGCGTTGAATTTCGAATTGGCTAAAATTGATTATGCGTGTTCAACAAATATTTATAAAGAAATTTAATGGATTTTAGTTAAAAATGCACAACTTAATGAATTTTATATAAATATTCATAAATTTTGTATACATATATATATAAAAAAGCATTGACAGAAAAAAATTGAATAAAAAAAATAAAATTTCCTAGAATTTGCACTTTAATTTCGTGTGCTGGGTTCTACTAGTACAAATACAAATTAAATATAAATTTGTATATAAAATTCATTTAATAGATTTCATACCGCGTATTTTACAACACATCGAATTTTTTTTTAAAATTCATTGTATGTTTATTTTAATACATATTATAACTGTTACTTGAATTTTAACGTTTTTTGATTTTTATATATAAAACACGAATATTTAGCCATACATATTTCTTTAAAATTAATCTTTTTGCATATTTCAAATTTCATGGTACATGCTTTAAGTTTTTATTTTACATTTTTTGATGCATGAAAGTCGCGTTCCTGATTATAACAATAAAATTCTTGTTGCATTTAAAAAAATTAGTAAAATTTATTTTATTAACTAAGAACTGTTGAGTTCCCTTAACATTCGGAAAACATTTCGAGTTTAACATTTTTTAAATTATAATTAATTCTTGTTCGTTTTATATTTAAGAGAAATATCATGTTCGATTTTAAATTAATTCAATCAATAGGAATTCATTCGTTCAATACTCTGAACCGGTATCATTAAAAAAAAGCAAGTATTTATCTTTTTTTTCTCATACAATTACCTTACAAGGTACAGCAGTAAATCTCGTGGTGGTTCATAGTCATCATAATAGGTAGACACAGCGTCTCGATTTGTATGACTCAAATGTTGTGTTGTAACGGCATCGGTCACACCTTGCACATAAGCAGTTTGGTGCGTATAGTTGGCATCTCCTTCGTTACTACAACTACTCGTACTAGTACAACAAGATGCAGGTGATGTTGATTTATTTTCATGTTTTGTTTGAGCAGCAATTGCTTTAGCATTCTCCAAATCGATTTCCAGTTTACGAGCAGCCAGACGTTGTTTAATTTTTGATGTTGAGGTCATTGCCGAGGTCTTGGCAAGTGCTTCCGCGATTTCAAATTTCTCACGAAAATCCTTGAGCATAGCCAATTCATGTGGATCAACTTGAATATTTTGAGGTGCTTCTGCTAATTCTGTTCGATTTGAGGATGACGATGATGGTGTTGGTGTTGGTGGTGTTGGTGGTGTTGTTGGCGGCACTACAATACTGGTAACAATGTCTAGTAATTCCTTCGGTGGTTCTTTCTGATTTGACTCTTCATCTTCACTGCTATAGTTACCGTTTTGCATTAACATATCGGTTAGAAATTTTTTACGTTGTATGACAATATTGGCTGGAGGACGTAATGGCAATGCTGGCGGCCATGTGGCATCGTTAACTTTCTCATTGATTGGCAAAACTTTTGCTTTCGCCTCGGCTTCATTTGCATGTTCCATGCTTAATTTTTTCAGAGGACGAGGTGGCAGTTTGGGTGGTGTATCATTACAATCCGTCTGCTTTTTTTGCAAAGAATCTTTAACGTAATCATCCAGTAATTGACGATTATTAAGAATAGTATCAGAAGGTATTACCAGACCTGCCAAACTTAAACGTAAACGGCATTCTTCGGTACACAAACGTCTACACATTTCATTAATAGCACTTGGACGTGACGCCAACTCCGTAGGTGCTGAACCGACGCAAGTCAAGCAGGGTGCATAAAACTTGGAATTTCCGATAAGTGATATATATTCTTCAGAATTGGATTTTCTTCGATCCTCATCATGATTGGAATCACCATTATTACTGCTGCTACATTCGGAAACTAAGATTTCATATTCTTGTTCTAAAATTTCGAATTCTTCATCAGTATCCAGTGGTTGTTCTGAAGTTTTATGCGAAGTGCAGACATCACGATTGGTAGTTGTTTCATGTATTGGAAAATATAAAGGTGGACGTTCCTGTTGTGTCGGCGAAATATTACCATCAGCCGCCCTGCCGGCATCGCTACGTATATTCTCGGAATTTTGGAATCTAGAGGGTGTATAGTTGAGAAGAAGCGAAGTGACTGGCATTGATTTGCCTAAAGTATCGGAACGTCGATGTCCACGATTTTTAAGGTTATCCGTACCAAAGGAATCTTGATGAGACTGCATATTGCTAAATTATGGAATATTGTACAGCGGAGTATGGATGAATTATGTGTGACCACCGAAAGTCTTTAAATCACTAAAGTTTTGTTTGCTGCTTATTAGGGAATGTTTTAGGTCGGTTGATACTCTTTATTGGATTATCGGTATTCATTAATAATTATCGTCTTTCATTATAATATTTACGATTTCGGTCTTACATTTGTGCATTATAAAGTCATTCTATATTTGAACCTTATGTGATATTATTTTTTTTTAACTGAGGTACTAAAGAAAATATAATTTATAAAGGATATCGTAAAACTTTTACACTATAACCAAGAAGAATTCAAACAACTTTTTAAAACTCCAATGTACTAGGGCTGATCAAAATTTGATTAGTGTGTATTGAATATAGATAATTTGATTTAGTTTTTTCTTCGTTTTTTTTTTTTGTTACTTGATATTTTTAGAGTTATATGTGGGTTTAGGTATTATTTGAAAATGATTTATTTTAATTTGGCAAAAGGGTAAAAAAAAAACTAAAGTGTTTCATCAGACATGTGATGAATATCAATTTCTTAAAACGAACAAATTTTAATTCTAATCGAAAATATATTTTTCAACACAAACAAATATAGGGGGCTTATTCTTTGAAATATTTTTACCGTTTCGTTAGGTTTCGTTTTATGGAATGAGCCTATAGATCTCAATCGAAATGAGGTCGAAAAGAATCCATAAATTTTATATGAATTCAAATAACTGTATTATGCAATAATGAACTTTTTTTATTACAAAATTTAGCAATCACGCCTGTTCTACAATTCGCTTTCACGTAAAAAAATTTTCCTGTGAAAATTTACGAATTTTTTAAAATAAGACTTTTTTCCGTTTTTTTGCACAGAGCAAAATCTGTGTGAAATTAAAACGATTATGTATTTGAAAACACCTTATCTTTTTTTTTGTAAAATTTCTTGAATTTTCATCTTTTTAATAGTTAATAATTTTAATTTGTCTCTACCATGATTTAAAATAATTTCTGAATTAGGGAACCTAAATTTCAATTTCATGGGAAATTTTTCTAGAACACCAGCGAATATGAAAAAAATTTAGTTTTTGTTCAAGTGCTACAAAAAATAAAGGCTTTTTTTGTTAAGAATATGAAAAAAATATGAAAAAAAATTTAGTTTTTGTTCAAGTGCTACAAAAAATAAAGGCTTTTTTTGTTAAGAAGTGGTTGGTGTAGTGGTTTCGTGGAAACTAATGATGTGTTCACAAGTTCCACATAAAAGCAAAATTCGAGAAATTCGATTCAGGGGACAGAAATAAAAATATGAAAACAGATTAGATCAGTTTATACAATCAGGAACCGAAAATAACAGTTATTTTTCAATAAAAAAATAGAAATTAATGAAGTATACAATGTTTCTAATATCCGAATATTATTTGCTTTATATTGATATTTATTTTTCGAACGAAAAAAAAATTATTTTCCGAGTTTCTTAGGACAAAAATATAAGTTATTTTGATTTTTAGTTTTACGTACAAAAATAAATATTATTTTATTAATTTTTTTTTAGTTATTTTTTTTAACAAAAATAAAAGTTATTTTTATATTTTTCTTTTCTTTTTTTTTTTTTTTTTTTTTGACTAAAATACAAGTTTTTTCGATTTTTTTAATTTTTCGAGAAAAAATAAAATTTATAGTGTGATTTTTATTTTTTCAGGCAAAACCAAAATTTGTGTTTTGAATTTTTTATTTTTTTATAAAAGTAATTTTGTGGTTTTTAGTTTTCGAGCAAATACAAAATTTGTGTTTTGCATTTTTCATTTTTTTTATATAAGAAATTTTGTGGTTTTTAGTTTTCGAGCAAATACAAAAATCAAACACAGGCAAACAAAATGGGAAATTCCCTAAAATAGTGAGCTTCCCGGGAATTTTAAATTGGCATTAATATTAAATGCCAACAATATTTTTTTCGAGCAAAAATAAAAGTTATTTTTTGTTACATTTTGATTTTTCAGGCAAAAATAAATTTTTTTTTGAATTTTTTAATTTTTATAAAAGAAAATAAAGGTAAACAAAATGGGAAATCCCCTAACAAGTGAGTTTGATGGGAATATTTAATTGGTATATATATATACTAATACATGAAGGAAAACTTTTTATTCCCTTTTAAGCAAAATGCGGGCATGGAGGAGTATGAAATTTGTCATAGTTTAGTTCATATGGAGGAGAAGCGGAGAATGATAAAATTTATGTATAATATATTTTAAAAATATATTAAATTAAATAAAATATAATATTTATAATAATTCGTTACACCCTGTTAATGCGAATAATTTAAATTGTATAACATACTTCCTGTGTTAATTTGTGAATTCCTAAAATTGATCAAGCTCATTTAAATATTCATAAATTTTTTATATACATATGTATATAGATTAAAAAAATATTGAAAGAAAAAAATTTAATGAAAAAATATTTCCTAGAATTTGCACTCGATTTTCGAGTGCTGGGTTATACTAGTTAATATTAAATGCCAACAATATTTTTATATTGATATTTTCTCACATTTATCAATTTTTTCCTCGAAAAAATAAAATTCAGAGAATAACCTTTATGTGTGTGCAAATAATAAAAATCAGAAAATAACTTTAACGAAAAAATAAAAAAAATAACTGGTCTTTGTAACTTTTATGATAAAATACATAATTATTACTGACACCGGATACAACTGAAAACTACGGTTGCAAATAATGCGGTTACCACAACAAATCAATAGTCTCTTTGTAGAAAATTTCTGATTAGGTTCCAATTTAAAAAAATATTTTTTCAGTTGTTGCGAATCTTTTTGGTCATAGTGTATAAATTATACAATTTTTTCGTATTTTTTTTTTTTAGTTTCTTTACACAAATCTTTCTTACAATGCTATAAAAATAATTACCATTTGTTTAATTTTGAGAAACAAATCCATTTTTATGCAATTTATGTTAATCCAATGTTTCGTCAAACATTATTTAAAACTTTTAAAGTAACCAGAATTAGAACCCATTGAGAATTTCATTTAGTTATTGTTTTTTTTTTATTTGTTCAAGCAGATTTGTTTTAAATTTTAAATGATTCACCTTCTTGTCGTTTAGGTTTTAAATTAACTGTTTAAATTTTAAAATTTTGTTAAAAATCTTTTAACCTATTTATATTCAGTGGTTTATATTGATAACTATGGCACTTTTTTATTATCTATTATTATTATATTACAGTCACATTATTGTTTTTCTTTTCTTTTATAAATAAGTTCATTCATATATTTAGATTTGATTATTTTTCAAACTTAATTCAACTTTTATCATTAAGGCCTTGGTAAGATATGAAGAAGGTTATAAAAATTAAAAATCTTTAATTATTATAAATAACTTTTTTTATTGGTTTTTATTTTTAATTTTATATACTAATTTTTAGAATGTTTATTTAGATTGGAAAACAACATTTCCATTTAGTTCAATATATATATATTTTTTTAATTATATTACATTATAATTTTATTTAATTTTAAAATTATTAACATTTCACAGATCCAATTTTAGGAGTCCAAACATTTAGTTTAAAGCACTTGATCATTTGATTTTTTTGTACCACAAATTATTACATTTTAACCGATACAGTTTTGATAAAAAAAATAAATAAATTGTAAAACGGTAAAAACGGTTTTTTTTTAATATTTCATGGATAATTATACGTCCAACATGTGTTTAGAACATGAAACTAGTAAATCCGAGAGACATTTAATGTTCCTTATTTATATGGCACAGACCGAGGCTATCCACTAATACAGACATACACAAATATAATAAACATCTGTTTGAAGTTCATATACACACAACACACATTCAAACATACATAAAAGTAAATAGTTAATGTGTACAAAATAATATGACAGCTCAGCCAAATTGACTGTACAAACAAACTGATCGATCTACTGCCTTCCATCTCTACTTCTACTCTCTTAACAAACAAACAAAAAAAAAATCAGTTACTTTAACAAAGCAAACAAACAAACTGCCAACCAACATGGCTAAAGCTTGTTACACTCTTCCGCCTAAGGCTGCTGCTTGGTTGATTGTTATCGTTGTTGGTTACAGAGCTTTAAAGGTCTTTCAATCATTTTGCATTATATTTTTCGAAATAAATATCTGATTTAGCTTCATTATTGAATATCAAAATTAAACAAGCAGCCTTTCAAAGAAAAAACAATTTGATAATTTCCATACAATTAATAACTACAATATTCAAAATCATAAAAATTTCATATTTATTCAGTAGTCTTTTAATTTGTTATCATTTTATTTGGTAAAGCTGATATAAAGTCTTTCCTAATAAGTATGCACGACTGTGAATGGTATTCGCAACGAATAATAACGAATAATAACATGATAATCGCCTCATCTGCATCGTATGGATCTGAACGTCATGTGGTTTCAGCAGGATGGCGCCACTTGCCACACCTCGCACGAAACAATCGGTTTATTGGATCAACGATTTCCAGATCGAATCATCTCCTGAAATTCCGATATCATTTGGCCACTAAGATCGTGCGATTTAACCACGTCCTATTTTTTCTTTGGATTTTTTTGAAATCTCAGGTCTGTGTCAATAAACCACAAACAATTCCTGAACTCAAGGCCAAGATCCAATGTGTCATCGGTGAGACAGAGCCACGTCTTAGTCAAAAGGTCATCGAAAATTTCATCAAAAGAACAAGGAGCCGCGGGGCCATATGCCTACTTTACAATAGAATAAAAATATCATATAACGCTCAAAAAAAAAAATTTATTTTATTTTCAAATCAAATCGTGCACTCACCCTATTTCTATTGTAAAACTGCATAAATAAAATAATTAAATATTGAACAATTCAAATCAAAATATTAATCCCTGCCACTACTTGATAGCTTTTGCAAATTTTTTAAGGAAGTCAACGAAAGTCAGAAGTCAGTTTCTGAAAATTTAAATGCAGTTGCAAAGTAGAAGGACATATATGTACATACTTATAAAGAGTATTTTGAAAATATATAAATTATTAATTGTTAATGTTTATTGCACTTTTGATGCACAAATATGGAATTTATTACATTTTTCAAAGGTATGTCAAACGGGAACAGAAGTTCACTATATTGGCTAAAACAACAGCGGTTCTTAAATTTAATCCTTAATATTTTTAATTATTATTTTTAATAATAAGTGGGTTTTTTCGTAAAATGTCATGTTGTTTACCTAAATTAAAAATTACTTTTTAGATAGCCAGATGAACGAAGTGCCTTCCTATGAAAACTGTTTTATTACTTTGATATTTTTCCGTTATAGAAATTAAAAGTTGCGATACGATCGAGTTTAATATTTCAAAGTTTAATATTTAAGAATTTAAATTTACTACAAAACTAATTGAAATCACAAATTATGATCCTAATCATTTACAAAAAAAATCAAAAATTATGAATGATTTCTTTCAAGAAAATAATGAATAAGAAAATTTTATTTGATTCAATGAAAACTAAAAATTTCGTTAGAAAATAAATTCCTTAGCAGCTCTGAAAATACTCAACTTTCTTAAATGTCCTTAAGAATTTATTTTTAATTGAAGAGACTGATTGCTTAAAGAATTTAAAAAAGTTTCATATTTTCAATAATTGATTTGATTAAATGCAAAATTAAAAATTGTATTTAGTTTGCACGCCTTTGAGGCTCTGCTAAGTTATCGCAGTATTAGCTTTAGTTAAATGTTTGCGATCAGGCAGTAGTTTGTTAAGATTAAAATTTAATTTTGTTTTATTTATTTTATTTTCTAAGGTTTTTATAAAAAAAAAGATTTATTTTTAAAATTAAAGAAAATCAACAGTAACAATAGTTGTATGTTAATAGCAAATATGGAATATGATGATTGAAAATCGTTTAGGTACATAAAAATTCTGACTATAAGAGAATTTCTTATGGATTTTAAATTAAAGACTCAAATAAGAAGCCATGAGCGACTTTTGCTGAGTGAGATTATAAATAAACATAGAAAGTTGAGGGAGACAAACTTTTCCGCCACTCAGTTGCGGAAGTAAATAAATGGGACTTTTGTCTATTTTTATAATAAAAATTTATTGTTATTGCATTAAGCTAATCGAGTATTACTAAATAATGCCAAGTATAGTGTCATGATTTTATTTACATACCATTTTTTTACCCCACCTATTGCAAATATCAATCGATATACAGTAACCTGTATAAGATAAGGTTACTCTTAATTAAGAATATATAAAAAAAAATACACTTTTCGAAAAAAGTGCAAATAAAATGCGACATTTGTTGTCAGAAAAGAAAACGGCATTAGTTTAAGTATTAAAAAATGTGGAAGAAATAAAAATATTAGCTAACATAAAAAAATAAAATTCAAAAAGATCTTCTAACTGGGATCAGGAAGAAAAGGTTAGTAGTAGTTTTAATCATATTCTTTAATTGTTACTTAGTATACACAAAAAGTGTGTAGCAAAAACCAAAATATCATTTTTGTTAAGATAAATGAAGCAGATAGAATGAGGTGCACCACCTGAAGAAGAGGAGTTAATTACTCGTATTGCAAAACAAATTTTAGCACGACTACTACATATCAAGAATTGTCCGACCAAGTGGAAGAACAATAGAAAACAATTTTTAAAAATGATAATGATATTTATAATTGTTTGTTGGAGTTATGAAGCAACGACGAGGCAGAGGGTTACATCGAGGAACAGAAAAATCATCACCGCAAAGAAAAATAAAAGTCAAACATACGGAAAACGGATTCGTTGTTGCAACCGAATTTGTTGCCAATCGAATTTTGGTAGTCCCATGTTCTATCAAATTATTCTATTTGAATTATATAATACATATTACCGTGAAATGGTAAAGACAATTGATATTATATATAAATTCTAGTTGATACAATAGAATTAATAATTGAAATTATTGATTGTTACAACTATTAATCGGAATTTTGACTTTTTTTAAGCCTAGTTCCGCGAAGCGACAGACCAAAGCCTCTGGTGGGAATCGAACCCACGACCCCCGCATGATAGGCGAGCACGCTACTTACTAACCTACCGGGGCGCTTAATGCTAATACTACATATGAAAAAAAGGTATTATTATTTATTTGTTATTTAATAATTTTTAAATTTTACATGAAACAAAATAAAATATATCTGATAAGATAAAACAAGTAAGAAAATTATAGTCGGTCTAGACCGACTATACAATACCCTATACCATGCATTTAGAGACCCTATCTCATAGGCCCAACTAACTGGATATAGAAAATAAGCATAAACCAAATTTGAGTGGGATTTTTATTAATTTTTTCGGCTGCAGATGTGAAAAAGTTCATATCGGATGCTATATCTATATGGGGACTAGGCACAAAAATGGACCGATCCTGACCATGTTTGGTAAAGTCTCTTGTATTTTGCAAAAATATATACAAACAAAATTTGAGAAGAATTAGTGCAATATTTTTGTTTTTTGGTAGATTTAAGTGAAGATCGGGAAGCAGCTCTATATGGGGCCTATGACTAAGAGTTGTCCAATAGGGATCATTTTTGGACTACTGATTAATGGATATACTATATACATACAAACCCAATAAGATTAAGATTTGTATGATAATTTGGATCTTATGGGAATATATGTTGATTTCATAGGGGTCATTTGTATGGGGGCTAGGTCTGAACATGGACCGATTCTCACCAATTTCAATAGCGTTCATCCCATGGCTTACAAGCTTTACATGGACACACAGACGGACGGACGGACGGACGGACATCGTTAAATCAATTCAGATAGTGATTCTGATTCGATCGGTATAATTAAAGATGGGTGTAGCTCAAATATTTTTGGTTGTTACAAACAGCAGCACAAAGTCATTATACCCAAACCACATAGTGGTATAGGGTATAAAAATAGTTATCCTACACACAGAAAAAAAAATCGCCAACCGAATTTTTCTAAAGTTTAACAACTGAATTTTCGATTGTGTCAACAGACATTTTATAGCATTGTGATAAAATTTTTACTGTTAATACAAAAGAATTGTAATTACAATCAACTCATAATTCTGTTATCATCTTCATCGCAATTTGGTTGGCAATAAATTTGGTTGACAATAAATTTGGTAGCCACAACAAATCTGTTTTCTGTGTGTAGTTATTTTCACCAATTTAAAATCATACTCGTATCATCATATTCGCATATATAAAGGATGTCCTAAAATTCTGCTAACATTTCTAAAAGAATAAATATTACTGTTATTAATAAAAAATAATAATAATATTATTACATATATATTGGATGTGAATATAATATGGGGACTAGGTAAAAATGGTATTAAATAACGACATCTAATATTCAAGAGACATTTACTGATTTATATTATAATATTACATCCAGTTTGTTACACATTAATGCGGACTATGGATACTATGGCTGAAAAAATTCCTAAATTGGTTATTTTTCTACCTAAGTCAAATCATTTTATCTCAATTTGAACGCATAGGAGATTTGTAATAGTGTCATTTCAACCAAACTCATTTACAAATTTAAATATATCTTCGTATGTACCATTAGTTATTTTTGTTACCTATAGTTTTATTACAGGTGATGGAAAACTGATTCTGTCTCATCGGTCGACAATATAAACGCTGTGTCTACGTCAAATATATTTCTTAGCACAAATATCAGCACAAACCCATTACTTACACAATCTTACAATAACCTTCTCGTTCAATTGATCGACTTTGGAACAACGACTGCCTTCGTTACCTTCTAGCCGGAAAAAGAAGCAGTGGTAAGAATCTTGAACACATCTTGGATTTGGTCAGGTCCTCGGAACATTTCATATGCCTCGTCTACTACAAAAAAAAAAATATTTTGTGCGTGCGTATAACATTGCAGTTAATAATACCACCTTAAAAAGGCTGTGCTGATCACACCGTGATAATAAGGTTTCAGATTATGTATATCCTTACAAACATTTGTACCGTTAATACAGACGCACACTGGACCAAATGCTTAATCTAGCGTGCAAGAGAGTATAATTCGACTTAGAGAGCACCTAGAAATGTGAAATTTGAAATGCGACAAGAAAATGAAATGAGACACCATATCTTAAAAATGTGGGAGGTATTTAAGGGGCACTTATTGCAGCTTTGTCAAAATAAAATCTAAGTAAACGATTTGTGTCATCACTCATTTTTTTTACATAAATTTATATCATAAATATTATAATTTATAACATAGCATATTTTTTTATTAAAATCAAACAATTCAGTAAGTTATAAAAAAAAGGCACTTCGAAAGTGAAAACAAAATAAAAGTAGAAAATATAAAACATTATTAAAAAACACTTTGCAATACAATGTACATGGAATTAATGACTCACAACTCAAGCGCATATAGTCGCAATATGTCTTTAGTCACTGTTTTCACCATTTAAATATTCTCCGTCTACATTGTTTTCCACTTCTTGCAAGACAGGTTCAGAAAGTAAAGACACAACATCAGCACAAAGAGGTTCCGACTTTCGATATTTGAAAGATTTTTTGAAATGGATGATATGATGGGATCGGATGATACTATTAAAATGAAATTCACGTACATTTCTAATATCCTCATTTCTTGACTCTAAGGCCTCTTCTGATATCATGCCAATCGGTAAAGAAAACTGTTGAATTATATCCGCCCCATGTATTAATATTTTGTGGACACGGGACGGCATATAGTACCAGGGATAGAGTTCAACGTATAGTTTCACTGTATCTGATAAATAACGGCGAAAAGCTGCAACATTTACGGTGTATCCGCATGACATTGATGAGAACCATACAACACGTTGCTGCCGAAATAAATTCCTTACAATAGCGAAGGGTAGTATTTATTAATTGCAGCATGATAATCGAAACTAAAGTACCTTTACGTTTACACAACGGCGTTCTGGGCATCTCTACATATTTACCTTTAACGCACGGAATGAAAGTGCGCCCTTGAATGGCAGATTGGTATTCTAAATTATAACCATAAATTCGAAGAAAAAAAACACAAGCCATGGGAACTGGATATCATCTTCAGGTTCCATAATAAAGGGTATTTCTTACACACCCTTCTATCATCCATATTTTTAAATTATTTGGCATTTGTTATTATGAAATTACATAAATTTTCACAATATACATTTACATATGTACATATTTATTAGTTCTTTTTTATTACTTTATTTTATTTTACATATGACAAATTAAATCCACAATTCGGTCTAGCTAATCATATTCATATCTTTTTTGGTATTTACAACAGAAATTGATTCAAAGAATTTCTTTTCGGTCAGAAATACCAAAAGAGATTAAAAATTTGTGTTTCTTTTACTGCAACCGATAAACAGTTCTTAATACCAATTTTATATGTAATACTCTAACCAATTATTTGTTGCAACATCTGTTAAAATTTTTCGGTTTAAAAATGTTCTAATAAAATTAGTAGTTGCAGTCGCCAATATTTAGTATTGAGGCATGTTATGCTTGGTTCTACTAGGTTGCATCAATTAAATTAGTTTTGAACACTTATTGATAAACGAAACTAATTTTATTGTTGTAGATATCTTAATTTTATATGAATTGTGTTTAGATGATTCTTTTAAGAGAATATCTAGTTAATTTTTAAATATTAAAGAATTACGATAGAAATTATTATTACTTTAACAAATTTTTCAAGTTGCAACCGAATTCCAACCAATCTTTTTTTTGTTGAAGATAATGAAAGTGGTAAGAGGAAAAAAACTGCTGCAAGAGAAAAATTAAATAAAGTTCACCTAAATACTATCAGATGCACAAAATAGAATGAAGATTTAAAAAAGAAATATCAATCAACAAATATCAATCAGAACATAATATTAAATGGAAAAAAATTAAAAGTAGCTTGAGAGTATACAAAATTATTGAAATTTTCTACATGGAAACTCTTACTCCTACGAAACTGAGAATATATGGTGGAAATTAGAAATATAAATGCATAAATTTTCGAAATTCTAAAATAACGTTCGCATGTTTGACAGTGCTGTATCTTCTGAAATTACTACGAAGTAAAAGCTGTATGGTATAAAACTGATTCCTAACCACACTTTTCGTAGGCCTGACCTTAGGTGAGTGTCTTAAAGTGCATGACCACATAGTGCAAGTACGAGTGTATGTGAGAGAGAAGCAATTTCAAACATCATGGCCTACCTAAGTAGAAAAATTGTTATATATAAACAATCTAATCAATTATAACATAACAATTACTACAATGTTTAATATAATCACTGTTGAAGGCTGAAATGCCTGAAATCGGTCTGATTAAGAATACAGAATACAGTTATGAATTTTAGAAAGACTTGCGTGGTCTTATTAAAAATAAGAAAGAGGATTTTTTAATTAATATTAAAGTTGTAATATTACTAAATAAAAACCCTGAATTTTTTTTATTTTTGTTATCGTTTTTAATAAAAGTTAATTATTGTTTAATAAAATGTACTTCAGAACACTAATGTATAATTTGATTTATTTATTATTAAAAGAAAAATTTTTTGTTTCACAGAGATTTTTTAATTTATTTTGTTTCTTGAAATAGGTAAAGCTGACAGAATTGTGAAAATGACAGCTGTTATACAAGCTGTTATACAAAAAAAATTCTTATTCAATGAATATGTACTATAGTGTCAAAATTTTGTTTATGAATGGCTGTTATTGTTTTATGTTGTTGTTGTGTTTGTTTCTTATTTTTAGAGATTTAAAAATAAGCAAAGATTTACAAATTTAGATTAATAAGAAATATAATGATTGCAATACTCTTTGCTGGGTGTTTAAACAAACTGTGTACATGCCATATTAGGAATGGGTTTTTTCTATTCATAAATGATTTTTTTTATATATAATCAAATTGATTACGTCCTACTTTAATAGTCAAACTAATAAACAGTGGCGCTCTTGTTAACCATGTATGTAAAAATCTCAATAACGCTTTCTTTTTATGTGCTTGGGGGTTGACACATGTTCATATTTGCTGTATATACAAAAACACACGCCAGATAACTAGTCTTTAATAAAAGTGTATAGTACAGCGTGCAACACTACCCATCAAAAAGTGCGAATACCAATATGTAGATATGTATATAACCATAACTTGGGAACTCGATTAAAATTTTAACAAAAAAATAATTTAAGCAAAAATTTTAACAAATATTAAATATTATTAGCATGATCGTGCTTGTCTTATGCTGCTTTGAATAAGACTTGCAAATACTTTTCATATTACGTCCATTATGTAAATGATTTATTTGGATCAAATCTGAAAAATCTGCAGAAAAAAACTAAAAAACGACCGATTTTTTTGGTATCTTTTTTACACCCTAATTATGAGATTGGGTAGCTAAAGAAAATACGGGTCGTTCATCTGTTTAAATTAAATTTTTTAGCTCTTAATAAAAAAAATCTTCGGCCTTGTGACGATTTGAACTTGAGTTTATTGTGTGATAGCTTAGTGCGCTACTAACTAAAATATTTTTGGTCATAAATGATAACTGGCTTTAATAAACAATTTTGTTGTGTGAGATTGTGTTTTGTTCAAGCAACGATATTGAAAATAATAGAAATAATGACAAAAATTAAAAAAAAAAATTTAATTTAATAAAAACCCATAAATATAAATAAATTAAACTAAAAAACAAAAAAAAAAACACAAAAAAGTCAGGATCTGAACCAAAGCATGCTGCGTGCAGAGCTAGCCAGGAAAATGCATTGGAACTTGTGAAAAACAATGTAAACAAGTAAGAAAATTATAATCGGCATTGTTAATAATTTTTTTGCCTTCGAAAAATGTCGTGATCCTGCTCATATTACAAACCACATTTGAGAAAAATCAGTTCAATATTTTTGTTTTTTGATAGCTTTAAGTGAAAATCGGGAAGCAACTTTATATGGGGGCCATAACAAAAATTGTCCTACAGAGTTCATTTTTGGACTTTTAATGAATCGATGTAATAAACACGCACAAACTGAATTTGACCGGGATCTATACGATAATTTGGAACTAATGGCAATTTAAGTCGAACTCATAGAAATAGATTCTGATCGATCAGCATAGTAAAAGGTGGATCTAGGTCAAATATTTTTGGTTCTTACAAACGTCACCATAAACTCAGTATACCCTGACCACATAGTTGTATGGGGTATAAAAATTGGTAAATATACAAACATTTTTTCTATACTTTAGTTTTAACTACACAGCGATACCATTTTTCCAATAAACTCGTGAAGGTATTTGATATCAGTCAAAACATTCAGATAATTTATTTCTAGTCCGACAAATTTTACGTTAAAACAAGCAAGAAAATTATAGTCGGTCTAGACCGACTATACGATACCCTATACCATGCGTTTAGAGACCCTATCTCTTAGACCCAACTACCTGGATATAGAAAATAAGCACAAACCAAATTTGAGTGGGATTTTTATTAATTTTTTTGGCTGCAGATTCGAAAAAGTTCATATCGGATGCTATATCTATATGTGGACTAGGCCCAAAATGGACCGATCCTGGCCATGTTTGGTAAAGTCTCTTGTATTTTGCAAAAATATATACAAACAAAATTTGAGAAGAATCAGAGTAATATTTTTTTTTTGATAGATTTAAGTGAAGATCGAGAAGCGGCGTTATATGGGGGCTATGACTAAGAGTTGTCCAATAGGGATCATTTTTGGACTACTGATTAATGGATGTAATTAATACATACAAACCCAATTTGACTAAGATTTATATGATAATTTGGATCTTATGGCAATTTATGTTGATTTTATAAGGGTCATTTGTTATTTGTATGATTCTCACCAATTTCAATAGCGTTCATCCTATGGCCGATAAAAGCTTATATACCAAATTTCATCGAAATATAGTAATATTTGCGACCTGCAGTTTGATTACAAGCTTTATATGGACACACAGACGGACGGACGGACATCGTTAAATCGAATCAGCTAGTGATTCTGATTCGATCGGTATAATAAAAGATGAGTCTAGGTCAAATATTTCTGGTATAGGGTATAAATACGGAGTATGCAATTTTCGTTTTAATCTTTCCCAACAAAAAACAAGTAAGAAAATTATAGTCGGACTAGTCCGACTATACGATACCCTATACCATGCGTTTAGAAACCCTATCTCTTAGGCCCAACTAATTGGACATAGAAAATAAGCAAAAACCAAATTTGAGTGGGATTTTTATTAATTTTTGGCTGCAGATATGAAAAAGTTATCCCTTCCAAAAAATAGGATTTTTCGAGGTCCATAAAATAGGCATTTTCGATCAATAATTTCATCGTTGGAGCTAAATCTCTTTTCACCGAGCCATTTCTTTAGGTTTGGAAATAGGAAATAGTCACTGGGGGCGAAATCCGGAGAATATGGCGGATGAGGTACCAATTCGTAGCCCAATTCATGGAATTTCGAAGTTGTCACACGATTACGTTTATGGTCAATTGAGAGCAAACGTGGCACCCATCTTGCAGACAGCTTTCTTAAACCCAACTGATCATTTAAAATCGAAACCACACTGCCATATGAAATGTCTATGGCATCAACAATCTCACGCACTTTTACTCTTCGATCGGCCAACACCATATCGTAGATTTTTTCGAAATTTTCCGGTTATTGACCTCAATTGGCCGTCCAGAACGTTCAGCGTCATTTGTATTTGTGCGACCACAACGAAAGTCAGTAACCCACTGTTTTACCATTGAAATCGATGATACAGAGTCCCCACAGTATTTATGTATCAAGCTTTTCCTTGGTTTGATTGACGGTTTTATTTTTCGCAAAAAATAATGTTTAATGAACACTCGAAATTCACTTTTTTTCATTTAAAAAAAAACACGAGGTTGTATGTTTTGAACACCTGTTAAACGCCAAATAAATGACGGAACTTGCTCAAAATTTTACAGTAGTGTATTAATAGGTGGTAATTGATGGGAGGGAGCAGTGCTGCATTTCATATAACTATGACGGAAGTTCGAAAAGTCACGGATTTATTGATCCGCCCTCGTAGAAGGTGAATATTATACCAACTTATTGGACAGATTTTAACGAAGGAAAAAACAACCGCATTTGGCCAAGTTAAAATTCCATGAATTAGGCTACGAATTGCTACCTCATCCATCATATTTTGCGGACTTAGTCTACAGTGACAGTTTTCTATTTCCAAACTCTAAGAAATGGCTCCGCGGGAGAAGATTTAGCTGTAACGATAAAAAATCATTGGTGAAACAAATGCCTATTTAAAGGTCCTTGAGAAATCCTTTTCTTTGAAATGCATTAATCAAATTGGAGAAGCGTTGGACAAACTAAACTTGAGCTAGAAAAAAAAAACAATATTTACATTTAAAATTCACAGATTTATTGTATATATGTACATACAAAGCAAAAAATCTGACTTCAGACATATCTTATTTGTATTTCTTTAGACATATGTATTTAACTAAATATCGAGAAGTTGTCTTAGATGGCTTCTATTTCATAAAACACACAGGTTTTCAAAAAAAAAAAAAAAAAAACAAATAATAAATTCTTTAAAACATTACTTAACCAAATATACTATAGTATATGCTTGTGAATAAATATCAATTAGCATAGTGTCATGTAGGAACATTTTTTTTGTAAAAAAAAAAAAAAACAAATTAATTTAATAAATTAACAACACAATTTTTTTTTAATGAAATTTTAGGAAATTACTGTATTATTCTACTAAGTAAACATAAAACTAAATAACAATTTCTTATTAATAAGTAATTTATATTTGTTGTATATAAAATTATTAATAAGCTTTCAACAATTCAAAATACTTAAACAAGTCGTGCAAGTAAGTAGTTTAGGCTTGTGTTTCCATATATTTTGTATTTGCGATTTATGTCATAAAATATATTTATTTTATCTTTTTATACTATTTTCACAATTAACATACTAAACATCATGTTCAAGTACACTTTCATTTTAGTTGTTTGTCAATAGTTGGTGAATTTGATTTCCGGTAAAGTATAAATTAAAATTGAAAAACATGCATGAACATGTACATTAGGGCTATAATTGTTAAAAATTTTTTTTTTCTTTAAATATCAAATATCAAAAGTTAAGGAAGTTAAGAAAGTTTAAAAAATATATTTGATTTTTTTTATTTTTCAATAAACGTAAAAGATATTTATTTTTGAAACCGATATATTTGAAACCCGAATATAATATTTGAGTTAGATACGAGTAGAAATAAATCCAGAAATGTAGAAAACAATTTGTGAAAGGTTTTAAAAAAATTGGGTAACTGATTGATGTTTTTGTTTCAAAATGATGCAAATTAAACACCTATAATATTAATAAGCTAGGCGATTTCCCCCGATTTTGATAAAATGTATATTTTTTTAAAGGTATTTCTTTTTAGCTGTTCTCCAGACTTACAGATTTTAAAATTTTTGCCTTTATTTTGAGTAAATTTCATTTAAAGTTGCTACTAACACATACATAAAATTATACAATGCTATGTGTGTGTTTATTAATTATATGTTAATGTGTTTGTAAGTTTGTTTTCATCATTCAAAATAATAATAAACCGAAAATGTGTTGATTTATGAATTAACTAAGTTGAAAAAAAAATTGCCTAGAATTTGCACTCGAATTTCGAATAATAAAGTTGGCCATCCACATAACAAAAATTTTGTTTAGTTATTTATTTCATAAGTTGTATTAATAATAGTATAAAAAATAGATAATATTTCTATAGATAGTGCTAACATTTAGTTTGAAAAATCTCACTAAAATTTCGAGATTTTCCATACAAATTTAAATTTCGGCAACTGCAGAGATTTCCATGAAATCTAACCAAAATCTCGTTAATCAACTCTGCATTTGTGATAAAAAGTCATATTTAGAAAAAAAAAGCTGTTGAAATAAATAAAGTTAAAGAATTAGAGCTATAAGCTAAAAAACTAGAATAATTTATTAAAACTTATGAATTAAGGTACCAGAAATTTTCTATGAAAGTTTCATATTTTTATACACTCTATACCACTGTGCAGAGGATATATCTGTGGTTTTCTGGAATAAGCGCGTATGTCCATTTTTGTCAGTTTTGAGTTAACGATGCCAAATATATTAATTTTGAACGCTCTTTACATGTGTTCAATTTAAAAAAAAAATATTGTCCATTTCTGAGTTTTTTCTTTAAATAACGACGTAACTTAAATATTTATTAAATTAATTTGCAGCACTAAGGACGTATGTCAACCTACGTTTGATCGCTGATAAATTATTTTCTCAGAAAACGACACATAGCGACATATTTTATTATTAATGAAAAAAAATGCAAAATAATTTTGGATTAGTTTTCAGTATATAACCACTTAGAAAAACTAGTGTGTTTATTTCTGTTATTTTTTGTCACTATTATTCTTGATACGTTGTTATATTCTCATCCCAAGTCCCGTTAACTTTTTGTTGACGAACAAAAAAATCAATTTTTCAAGCAACAACAACTTATGTCTACATGGGTGGTTGCATTGGTAGTTTTCTGTTTCAAAGAAAACGACGTTTGTCGACATAAGTTGTTTTATCTGCACACACTTTAAGAGTTATTTACATATTGTTTTTTACGTCCTTCTCTAGGATCTATTCCTCTGAAGATTTTTGACTACAGGACTGTTAAATAAAAAGCTCTAAAATCTTTATATCGAGCCCATAATTTCAAATATAACGTTTTTTGGCTCCCCTGAACATTTTGATTTTATGACATACGCGGTTATTCTAGAAAACCACAGATATAACTCATCGAAATAAATTCCAGAGTGATTCTTATAAAAGGAAAGTCGATCTGGCAATGTCCGTCTGACTGTCTGTCAGTTGAAAACATTCTCATCGTACTACTTAATATATTCGTCATAATCTACAGCAGTTTGGTATTGAATTTGGAGCCTCTAGACCAAACAGCTAAGGAATGACGTAGGGAAATGTAAAGGCCAGTATACACGATCAAAATGATTGACGTCAAATTTATGTATGTGTGCATGAAGCTTTGAACATACACGGTACTGCATAGCACTTCAATCAATCATTTGTTTTTTGTTTTTGTGCTGTAAACATCATGCCGGTAGCGGACGATACACTTGTCGCCATTTTGGCAGTGTGCTTAAAAGCAAAAGAAAATTAAAAAAGAAGAAGAAGAGACGTATCTGGATGAAGGAGTGGTTAAAAAAAGGAATTCATTTACCCATGAAAATTTAACTTGATCAATCAATGATATACACACATTAAATTCGTACGTCATGCAAGCAGAAAATCTAAAATTTTTGATTTTGCTTCAATCATCGTCGGTGTGACACATACAAACACATTTTCACTAATACCACCAAAATGCAGTTCAATCATTTTGACCGTGTATATCCCGCTTAAGGATACTCCTATAAAATTTTATGTATAAAGGCCTGTACGCAGCTTGCTAAGGAATCAAAAACTTCATATAAAAAAACGCTTCAGAAATGCTTAAGGAATTTTTCTGTCAAAAAATTTCTGTTGATAGTCCGCAGCTTTTTAAAAAAGTAGTATTGTTTTTACTACTTTTTTTGACGTAAATGAAGTTAGGCAACCCAGGCTTTGAGCAGGAATATCAAATTTTTCGTTCTTTCTGAATGGAATTTTGACAGGAGAGGTAAGCATAAACAAAATGTAATATGCTAAAAAAATAAAAGTTATTTTTCAGTTGCAAACCTGGGAAAAAAATGAACAAAATTCGGCAAAAAAAAACAAGAAGCGGATGGGTAATTTTGATACTGAGCTTAAAAAGCGTTTAGCAGGCCAAATAAAGGAGAACCGAAGAATTGACTTGTTTTCAATTTCACAATTCTTAATAATTGACAGAAAACAGCTGATTTCTAGCGTTGCACTGAAAGGTACTTTTGTGCTTTTTTTTCTTTAAGAAATATATGAAAATTTTCTGTTAAGATTCCTTAACAAGCTGCGTACAGCTCTTAAAACTGAAAATATTGAAAAATGTTTATACGTAACAGAACATGGGCACTACCAAATGATACTACTGTGTATTTTTAATATTGTAGTAAAAAATGACAACGCAGTGACTGACTTATTGACATTTAAAACAAAAACAAAAGCAAACAAGTTGGAAATAAATTATTAATTATTAATAAAAATGACTAATCTATAATAAAAAAATGTTTAGTATTTGAAAAGTTATAACTTTTTATATTTATGTACATGCGCCCATTCCCATCCCAAAGATAATAATAATTTTGGAAAATGCATTTGTTCTTGCTGTTCAGACAATACATTTAACAAATGCTGATGTTTTTAATCGCAAAATTTCTATTTCAGCTTGTTTTTCATTTTTGATGCATTATATAATAATAAAATCTGTTCCTTTTCAGAATTTTCCATATTTCCATTTTCCTATTGTTTTGAATATTTTAGATATTTCTAGTTTATATGTTTTATTTTAATCAGCTGTTTGTTGTTGGGGAAACAAAATCTCACAAAATGTCAAAAAAGTTAAATGTAAACGGTATAGATTTCGAAATAGATTCAACTAAAATCCACTAGATTTTGCTTAGATGGAAGCGTACTGTTAGTGTTGCTTACAACATTGTGTTTAGAAAATGTGTGGAGGGTATAAAAGATTCGGCAAAGTCAAACTCTTGTTTTAAATAATTTCATTTTAATTTTTTCAATGAAATTGAATTCAAAACTGTTGCTTTTTCTTCCAATATGCATAATAAATATATCATGAGAAAATGTTTTTATTTAAGCAATACACATACGACATTTTTTTAATAAAATTTTTTATTTATATATTTCTTTTGATGTATTATTCACTATTATTTTTTAATATTTGCAAACATTTTAAAAAGTCACATCCCTAATATATGTACATACATATGTATATTTTCAATATATAAAATTTAAAGTGTTAAGTTATTAGTTTATTATCAAGACAGACCTCCCAGGGTCTGTAAACAGATTTAATTAATTTAGCAATTAAGGCCTTTATCGAAAACTTCAACAATGACACAGTAGCAAAAATAACATCTTTCGCTTATTCTGTGTTACAAGCAAAGACAAATTATTTAATACATCATATCGTAAGTTGCAATGTGGTCCCAGAAATTAAAAAAAAAATAAGAAATTGTATAACAATACAAGCTATGAAGAAAATATATTTTAAAAATTATGCGGCAACACTGGCAGCCTGCCAGGCTTCACAGTTGGAATTTTAAGCACGTATAATTAAATCGGTATCAAAACAGTGTTATAATTGAAGCTATCAGTGCAAAAGTGGTGTAACTCACAATTTTTGTTGGTTGCTGTTCTGGTGTTACATACATTCCTTACATTACCAAAAACTATTTTTTCAGCTGCATCTGCTTTTAAAAGTGGCTTACTCCACTTTTGTATTGATAGTTGGTAATATTTTTGGTAATAGCATCACCAATTGATCCAGTCTTTTCAATTACTCTCTTCACAGTTGTCGTATTTAGATCAATTTTCCGACTATATTTTGTAGAAATTTTCATTATTTGTGAATGATTGTTTAATAATGAAAACTCATTGAACTATCGTGTAATGCTCCATTTTTACTAATCGTAATCTTGTGGTTTCCAATACTTTACTGCGCAAACCTTGCCTGAATTTTGGAACACCCTCTATAAAATGCTTTTCATACTACAGGAATTGTAGTTGAGAAAGATAAAATTGCAAAAAAAAAAACTCAGCTTGTACTTAATAACTCCCATATAAGAAAGCAAAAGAAAAACAACAATTTCCATGGTTTTTTCTTTCCAATATTTAGTTAAACAGTTGATTAAGCATGCGTTGAAGTAATAGGCAGAAAGATGCCGACGATGAACAAGACGTGTTATTCGAAAGTAGCTAATCCATCTAGCGTCGCACTATGGGACGAATAGAAACCGTTCCGTTCAAATTACTCTACACCTTAACTGTTTGAGCTGGAGTTTCCTATAAAATGATCGCCTAAATCCCTCTTTTGAGATTTTTGATTAAGGCTTACATTTTTCTGGAATTTGTCTCCAAATTCGAAAAAAAAAATTATTTTTGGTTTTTCAAAAATTTTTCTTCATTGCTAAAGAACATTCAGCGTGAAGCTGCGGGGAAAAATTTTCCATTTTTAATTTTTCCAAAAAACGGCCATAATGTTCCAAAACTTTTCGTGGAGAAGCTATGTTTTTGTACTGGAAAATTATGTGCTTATAGAAGAAAATTTATTGAATAAAAAGTGTTCAGAATCATTCATGGAATACTCACAAATTTTTTCAGAATTTTTGGACATATTTTTTTGACATTTAAAAAAAAATTCTAAAAAACATGAAAAATGACGCAGACAGTTCTTTAGTATTAAATCAAAAATCCCAAAAGAAGGATCGATGGGAAAATTCAAGGCGAACATTTTATAGAACACCCCAGCTTAGACAGTTGAACTATGTTGAACGGAATAGTTGCTATTCGGTCCCACTGTGCGCCGTCTCAATTTTTTACCATATTCTTTTACATTACAAAAATGTATCCCTTCTACTATTAGAAATTATTAGTTGATCTCAAACCGTACAAAAAAATTAGTTATTTGTCAGATAAATATTTTTAATTCCGTTTTTATAATCGGAAGAAAAAATCGTGGGATTCGGAATTTGTCGATCCCGAAAATCCCAGAATTTGCCGTTTGACATTCCTAATACTTTTACTAACTGATGAAATACTTCGAAGACTCAATAAAAATCTGAATTTCAACAAAATAAATCAAAGAAAAACTGTATAATTATTTATCACGTATAGGAAAATATTTACCGCAGTACGATTACCGATTTTCGGAGTGGGTGTGGACATGGTCCGATTAGCAAACTTTTTTTTTATTATGACATTTTTTTTAAATGAGCCAAAATTGAGAATTTATAAAAAAATAAATTTGGAACGAGTGAGTTGTAGAACAATGTAACAATAAAATAATAAAATTGAAATGCTTGAAGTTTGATTTTATCAAATTTGTGGGGAATTGACCATACAAAATGAAAATTACCAATCCGATCGACTTTTGCAAATCTATTTAAAAATTTGGTACTATTTTTATACGATTATTCATTCACACTACTAATTTTTTCAATTCGGTGTTTTGTATTTTCTATGGTGCTACAAAATGTGAAAAATCGAATAAAAAAAGTAAAGATATAAATATTTATACCCTATACCACTATGTGGTTTGGGTATAATGACTTTGTGCTGCGTTTGTAACAACCAAAAATATTTGACCTAGACCCATCTTTAATTATACCGATCGAATCAGAATCACTTTCTGAGTTGATTTAACAATGTCCGTCCGTCCGTCCGTCCGTCCGTCCGTCCGTCCATCCGTCCGTCCGTCTGTGTGTCCATGTAAAGCTTGTAATCAAACTGCAGGTCGCAAATATGAATATATTTTGATGAAATTTGGTATATAAGCTTTTATCGGCCATGGGATGAACGCTATTGAAATTGGTGAGAATCGGTCCATGTTCAGACCTAGCCCCCATACAAATTACCCATATGAAATCGACATAAATTGCCATAAGATCCAAATTGTCATATAGATCTTACTCAAATTGGGTTTGTATGCGTTCATTACATCCACTAATGCGTAGTCCAAAAATGATACCTTTGACCCCATATAGAGCTGCTTCCCGATCTTCACTTAAATCTATTAAAAAGCAAAAATATTGCACTGATTCTTCTCAAATTTTGTTTGTACATATTTTTGCAAAATACAAGAGACTTTACCAAACATGATCAGGATCGGTCCATTTTTGGACCTAGTCCCTTTATAGATATAGCATCCGATATGAACTTTTTCATATCTGCAGCCAAAAAAATTAATAAAAATCCCACTCAAATTTGGTTCTTGCTTGGGCCTAAGAGATAGGGTTTCTAAACGCATGGTATAGGGTATCGTATAGTCGGTCTAGACCGACTATAATTTTCTTACTTGTTTAGTTTTAGTAAAGTCAATTCACTTATTACTAATGTATTTTAAATGCTTTTAATAAAAAAAATATTAAACAATAGTATAAAAAAGGCAATTAGTCAAAAATGCTAAACAAATATTTGAAAGTAGATTAGAATCCAGACACAGTAGATTAGATTGGGCAATTAAGTTTTTGTTAGATAATGACGTTTATTATGAATTTTGGTAGAGAATAAGATTTAATTAACCTGCAAATTTTCTGTGCACGCGTGATTTTTCATTGTGCGTTGTGTATATTACAATTTTCGAGTTATTTTGTATACCCTACACCAATCTGTGGATCAGGGTATTGTATATTTTTGCTAATGTTTGTTATTGCCAAAAATATGAGTAATACACCTATTTCCTGAAAATCATTTAAATTAAGTATGATGTTATTTATTAAAATTTTATTTTGTGTGGTTTTTGACCAATTTTAAGCAAATAACTTGTTTTGTTGTAAAATGTATTATTTTACTTATCTTATAAAAAAAAATTGTAAATCTTTTTTATTTTTAAAAAATTTTTTGCATATAAAGAATTTATTTTTATTTCCCGATAATGGAAAAAGTCTGGGAAATTAGGGACCCTTCGCTTGATCGATTATCATTTTTATGTTTTTATGCACTTGCATTCAAATTTTAGGGTGAGTTCCAAAACGTCAGTTGCAATGCAACTAATACTATGTTCATACGGACAGCAAGATTCGCGGTTCGCTCTCTTATTCACGGTTCGCACCCGAATATTGATTGAATCTACATGATTCACCATACAAAATTTTGGGAGCGAACCTACTTGGTTCATTTTGAACCTAGGTGTGAACCTAGAAAAATTGAGTGTCATCTCCAATTTTGATAAAAAATTATCGCTAGTTTATCTGAACAAAAATATTTAAACAAAGAAAAACAAAAAATTAATGTGTGCAATAAAATAAATAGAAACATTTAACAAATAAAAAGTATATATTAACATATATATATTCAAATAAAAATGGAAAAAATAAAAAAGTGAAACGTAAAGTGTAGAAGGATGTCTTCAAATATTTGCACAAAAAATATAAACGTCAAAATGAAACAAGAACACTCGTCTGAACATGATTCAGAAAGCGAATCAAGTGGTTCATTTTGCCGTCTGAACATGCTATAAAAGTTATGCATTCCTAAACGCAACCGTGTAAACGTTCACAATGTCACACGTCCCTAAATGCATAATAAAAAATCATGTGAGTCCGATCACAGGGAAGATGTGTAAACATCTAGTAATTAAAGATTTTTGTATGTCATTTTTTAAAATCAAACAGAAAGCGTCATCTATGTACCACTTATAGCAAAAACTGTTTCAGCTAATTCAACAACCCTTTGCTGTAAAACATTAAAAATATCCCAATATAAACGTATATAAGTGATACATAGATGACGCTTTAAAAAAGTGGCATAAAAAAACAATGTTATATCATAATTTTTTCACCAATTCAATCATAAGTCACACAGCGTTATCTGCTTCAGCTCACACCGATATGAGTTACGCTGTTTTTGTGATTGTATTGTGAAATAGAAATTTACCCCCCTGCGCGCATAGATGTTTACACATCAAAAGTTATCGATGCGTAACAAAAAGCAAACTTTGCATCACTAATTTTGTTGATGCAGTGTTTTTATTACAAAATAAACAACACACTCGTTTGCTTTGTTTCGGAACAGTAGTAAAAAGGTATCACTGCAATGTGCTTTGACGTTGTTGAACTCACCCATACTTTTATGTGCACACAATTTAAACGATTTGAGACGAGTTCATAAATTATTATATAGCCTCCTAAAAGTATACTTTGTTAATTTTAAAAATAAAATTGTTTTACAAACTGCACTTCTTCGGTATATTGCGAAGTGGGTGTGTCAACAAAACTTGGATATCTCGTTTATTCTTCTTGCATGTTCGAGATTGCTACTTCTGATGAATAAATATTTCTGTTTCTATGCTAATAGTTTGGTGTTGTCACCAGTTTAATGTTCTTAAAGCGCGGTTCACTTAAAATTGCAACTCACGTTGTTCACATAACTTTTAAGTGAAGAAACAGAATTTTAACACAAATAAGACGGTCTAGGTTGTCGATACGATCGCCTACAAGATGCGGATAATAGTACATATTTGTTGGCTTGTTAATATTGCCACATTTTCTGACCTATGAAGACGAAATTCACATCAATTTAGTTTTGGAAATAAATTTATTTATAGATACTTAAATATATGCTTGTATATTTTTAAAAGGTTTTATTACACATTTACAACAATTATGCAACTTATAATAAAGGTTTTTGGTTTTTATTCTATTATTTTTATTGTTTATTTGCGAACAACTAAAGGAACGTTGCCACTATGTATTTTGATAAATCAATTCATTTGGTCAAAAGTAATCGGTGTTTCCTTTGGTGCTGCCACAATATCAAAAATATTAATTTTATTTTAATGGGAAGTTGTAGTAACGAAAAGAAGTTAAAGGTAACTTTATTGTTCACTTTAGCTAAAGTTACCTTTAACTAACATTTACTTTAAAGGCAAGTTGTAATAATGACCCTAAAATGTACAAAAAAAAATATAATAAATTTGTTGATTTCTAATGAACTTTCGGGCATGTTTCTCGACGGTCCCTATTAAAATCTGAACATTTTTTAAGTTTAGCCTCTGAAACACATTCATTCCATTTTATTCTCATTAACTTCGCGTTTTTGATAATAAACGGGCAATTTTTTATTTTTAAATGTATTTGACACTCAGTACGTTTCAATTGAGAGCAGTTTGGAACAATTTTCTAGTTTAAGGTGTTTCTTTGTACAATCAATATTGTTGTCATAATTCCACCTAATGGTGAAATTTGAGTAATGTTATCTAGCCAGATCCTGCACTTTTTTGCATAAATTTTTGACGTCATAGGCAAAAATGTAATAAAATTAAACAATAACTGCAAATCACTAGCGAAATTTATGATTTATTACTAAATTTATTCAGTTTCATAAATTTGTTTTAATATCCATATATAAGTTGTACTTTTTCAAATTTTAAGTAATTATGCTATATTAGCACGTGAACATATGGGATTTTCAAGATATTTGTACACAATTTTTCCTAGGTAGCTATTTTTCCATACCCAAGAATTCATTCAAAATCTGGAATTTTGTTTGTAACCTTTTTTATATCTGAATAAATTTGTGATACTAATTTTTATAAATCTGTTATTTTAGTCAAAAGTTATGGGGCCTTAAAAATTGTTGTAATTTTAAGTGAACCGTTATTATATATTGCGTAGTTGTTTTTTTTTCTCTTTTGTTTCTTTGTGGTACATTTATTTGTAAACGATAAAAAAAAATATTTGGCATTGTCTAACGGAACTTTAACGAAAATGTGCCATTGAATTTATAAAATTCATGTATACAAAAAATAAAACAACAAATGAAAATCAAATTAATTAAAACAGAATCTTTTGTATGACAACGAATCACAAAGAAATAAAGTTAACTGGCCCCTCGCTTAACGGGCTTTTTGGTTTCTAAAACAAAAATATTTATAATCTTTTTATAACTCCCTATTTGGGGATTGTAAATTTTATAAATAAACTCAAGGCCCATAAATTTTTACTACTTACATATATAATGATTTTGGTAACTAAGAGGAAAATGTTAAGACATTATACCTTTCTTAACTAAAAATTAGTCAAGAAATATCACATTTTGACTATATTGCGTCAATAAGCATATTTTTTAAAAATACACAAACTCTATACAATTGTTTTCACTTTAAAAAACGAAAAATATAATTTTCAACAGTCATTTTATGCATAATTAAAACGGCATTAGTAAAGAATCCCCGTTAAACGTGAGGCCGTTAAGCAAGGAATCGGTATGTAGAGTAAACTGAATTTCATGAGTTTACTGACATTAAAAAGGGATGAATGCCTACACATTATGTGCAACTATTCAAAATTGATTTACTTTTGATCTTTCCTCGTAATATGAAAATTGACTCAACAACTCTTGTAACGCCGTATGATTTAATTTAAATTCACAAAGTAGCACTCATACGACTACTTTTCTTGTAACGCCGTATGATTTACATTTAATTTCATAAATTATCACTCATACAACTACTTTTCTTAAAAAATATCTCTTCTTAAAAAAGTAAATAATCTCAAAAAGTCAATTTTCTTAAAAAAGTACCCTTCTTCAAAAGTCGCCTTTTTTAAAAGGTAACTTTCTTAAAAAAGCATCTATTCTTAATAAAGTAAATTCTTTAAAAAGTACATATTCATAAAAAGTACCTTTTCTAATAAAGTACCTTTTCTAAAAAAAAAAGTATTCACCCCTGTTCTTGAAACCGCTATCACAAAAAAAAACTCGTAAAAGAAAAAATTCTTAAATCTACGAGGTTTTTGCTGTTCTCTAATTTTAATAAGAATATTTTTTCTCGTATTAATTCACATAGAAAAGGCTTTGTGAAATCAAAACAAATGCCCTTTTTTTCTACTAAGCAGGTCTTAAGAGATAAAAAAAACTAATTGATATTTAAACTCTAACATGTTTTTTATTGAACCTTGTCATTATTTTAAAAAATTAGACATTAATTTTATGAAAAAAAACGATTTTAAAAAACGTCTACATTTTGCGCTGACTTAAAAAAAAACTCGTAATAAGTGGTCGATGTTAATAAAACACACTTTTTGCGATGATGCTATAACTATAATAAAAACTTTTTATTTACACAATCTATTTTCCATTATAATTTTTTCAATTATAACATAGATTCTTTATGCAGTAATTATTGCAAATAAAGGAATTAAAAAAAAATTTTTCATCAAATCACATATTTTTATTTTTTTGCATATGTTCGAAACAGTAGTGATGCCAGTCAAATCCAATTTATTTGAATATCGAAATTTTTTTTGGTGATGCCTAACTTTTTAAAAATAGAAAAGTCATTTTTAATTAAATGAAATTGAAAAACAAAAACAATTAAATGAACAAATAAGTTGTTATTTTAAAAGAAAATATTTTTCTTTATACTTTTTCTATAAACTTAAGAAAAAACATGCACATAATACTTAAAAGTTTTTTGTGAAACTGAACAAAGAACCATATGGCACCTCGGTTTCTAGATAACATATGTTCTTAACTCAAACATATGTTTCCATTAAATAAATAAAAAAAAGTGGTTTCAAGAAACCCAAAATTTCAATTTCATGTGATTTTAAATTCATTCTTATTCAAATAACGTTTCAAGAACAGGGCTGATTATTTCTAAAAAAATATGTACCTTTTCTTAAAAGAGTACCTTTCTTCAAAAGATACCATTCTTAAAAAAATTAGCTATTCTTAAAAAAGAAATTTGTTTAAAACTACTATTTGTTATAAATGTACATTTTCTTAAAAAAGTACCTTTCTTCAAAAAGTACCTTTCTTCAAAAGATGCCTTTCTTAAAAAGTACCCCTTAAAAATGTACCTTTTCTTGAAAAGTATATTTTCTTAAAACAGTACCTTTTCTTTAAAAAGTACCTTTCTTCAAAAGAAGCCTTTCCTAAAAAGATGCCCTTTCTAAAAAAAGTACCCCTTCTTAAAATAGTACCTTTTCTTAAAAAAGCAAATTTTTTCAATTTACATTTTTTAAAAAAAGTATAATTTCTTAAAAAGGCTAATTTTTTAAAAGTACCTTTTTTAAAAAAAAAGTATATTTTCTTAAAACAGTGCCTTTATATAAAAAGTACCTTTCCTCAAAAGATGCCTTTCCTAAAAAGGTGTCCTTTTCTTAGAAAGGTACTATTTGCTTAAAAATACCTTTTCTTAAAAAAGTAAATTTTTTCAAAAAAGTAACTTTTCTTTAAAAAGTATCTGTTCTTAAAAAAGTACATTTTCTTTAATATAGTAGATATTCTTAAAAAAGGGCCTTTTCTTTAAAAAGTACTTATTCCTTAAAAAGTACCTCTTTTTTAAAAAGTATCTCTCTTAAAAAGTACCTGTCTATAAAAAACACATTTCTTAAAAAATACGTTTTCTAAAAATTTAAATTTTCTTTAAAAAAAAAAGTAAATGTTGTTACAAAAAGTATTTATTCTTAAAGAGGTACCTGTCTTAAAAAAGTAAATGTTTCTAAAAAATTATCTTTTCTTACAAAAGTATACTATCTTAAAAATGTACACTTCAAAGTGTTGTAAAAAAAGTACTTTTTCTTAAAAAAATATCTTTTCTTAATAAAGTACACTTTCTTTAAAATAGTAAATATTCTTTAAAAAAGCAAATTTTATTTAAAAAGTACTTTTTCTTTAAAAGGTACATTTTCTTTAAAAAGTACCTTTTCTTTAAAAAGTACATTTTCTTTAAAAATAACCTTTTCTTTAAAAAGTACCTTTTCTTTAAAAAGTACCTTTCCTTAAAAAAATACCTTTCTTAAAAAAGTACCTTCTCTAAAAAGTATATTTTCTTTAAAATAAGTAAATATTCGTAAAAAAAAAAAATACTTTTTCTTAGAAAAGTGCCTTTCCTTAAAAAAATAACATCTCTCAAAAAAGTACCTTTTCTTAAAAAGTAAATTTTCTTTAAAAAAGTAAATATTCTTAAAAAAGAACCATTTCTTAAAAAGAACCTCCTTAAAAAGTACATTTTCTTAAAAAAGTATCTTTTCTTAAAAAATATTCTTAAATATTCTTAAAAAAGAACATTTTCTCAAAATAGTGTATTTTCTTTAAAAACAAAGTACCTTTTCTCAAAAAAATACCGTTACTAAAAGAAGTACCTCTCCTTAAAATAGTACATTTTCTTTTAAAAACAACATTTTCTTTAAAACACGCGTTTTCTTAAAAACGTATATTTTCTTAATGAAGTACATTTATTTTGTTTCCTCTTTAAAAAAAAAGTACTGTTTCTTAAAAAGTTGCTTTCTTTTAAAAAAGTACCATTTCTTAAAAAAGTACCAATAACAGTGATTTTCTTTTAGTACCTTTTCTCAAAAAAGTACAGTTTCTAAAAAAAACACCTTTTCTTAAAAAAGTAAATATTCTTAAAAAAGAACATTTTCTTTAAAAAATGCTTCTTTTTATAAACGTACATTTTCTTAATGAAGTATGTTTATTTCAAAAAAGTAACGTTTTTTAAAAATAGCTTTCTCTTAAAAAAAAAGTACCGTTTCTTAAAAAAGTACCATTTTTTTAAAAAATACCATCTCTTAAAAAGTAAATTTTCTTAAAAGACTAAGTTTTTTTTAAAAAAGTACATGTTCTTAGAAAGGACCTTTTATAAAAAAACATACATTTTCTTATAAAAAAAAACCTTTTCTTAGTACATAACAAGTAGAAGCGGGATCTTTGTTTAAATACGCGATAAAAATTTAAGGTTGGATTAGCGAAGCAACATAATTCAACTAAACGATATGGTTGGTCCGACTACAAGTTTCGCCCCAGCAGATATTTGTATGTAAATTACTGTAGTTTTGTGTAGGGTATGACATAAAACATGAATTGTATGCTTCAACAATAATAATTAATAATAATGATAACATTATCAGAATAACAAAAGTGGAGCATATGGAACGCATAGCAACATTATATATTGTTTTGAATTCTATAAGAACTGTTCCAAACTGTACCTTCACAGTGGCATTACAATAGTAACATTCATAATATATAGTTGAAATTTAAAGTTAATTAACTTACCATTCTGTAGGTTAGTTGTGTTTAAAAGAGCTTTTCCAAATTGTATTTTATTTAAATACAATTGAATCACATTAATGTTTACAAATAATTTTTCTCAACTACTGAATAATTTAACACAGAAACCATTATTTTTTTAAAAAACTTTGTAATTAGTTTATGTTTATTTTTTATTCCACTAAATATAATTAAGAAACAAAAAAAAGATATCCTTGAATATGTGTACTTTTGCTTTTTTTAAATATTGTTATTTAACTAATTCGTAATTTTAGTTAGCATGAATACGTTTCTATTTGATAGGCCGATCGAAAATCAACTAAATCACAATGAAAATACTAGAGAAAATTATGCCTCTGGTGGTCTGCGTTGTATTCGCGTCGTATTCGGGCGATCAGTGGTGGTAAATAAAACTAAATAAAAAGTTTGTTTTGACTTTTTGTATTTTTTTTAATACATTCACATTTTTCATTCAGTTCATACCAGAAAAAAGTGAGCAAAACAATAATAAAAAGAACGGAGAATACTCGTAGTGCCAGCGACCAGTCATTGCCGCAAGTATCGCAACCACTTTGCGATAAGGATAACACTAATTGTACACACAAGCAATTATTTATACTCTGAGAAATTCATTTAGAGACATCGATTTTTCTTTATTTAACCTACTTATTTGTAGCTAAATAATATCAGCATTTATCCAATGTTTGATTTGATTTGATTCAACAATGATTGAAGTTGTATAATTTATCATAAAGAATGCTTGCGGAAAAATTTATATTTTCTCACCTCAAATAGAAAGAAATTTATTCTATTCAAATAACCGTTTTGTTTAATTTTATAAACAGTAATTTTCTTTTAGTAAAATAGATCAATAATAACTGCTAATAATTTTTATAAAATTGAGTGTATAAAAAGCCAGTATGCCTTTAATTTATTCTCAACGAATGTAATTTTGAAGGTTCGAGTAAGAGTATTAATTTTATGATCAGTTATCTGTAATTGTTTACATTTCGCTTTCTGAATAATGCCAATGAAACTCTCGCTCTCTGTCTCTCTCTTTCTCTTCCACCATATCTCAAAGTCTCTATGATTTTGTCATTGCAAGTTAGTTGTTAGTTGTACAAGTTGACTTCTTCAGTTGGTTTACAATTTTGCGTGTATCGACCTTGCCATAATATTAGGGGGTGTACGGGTAATATGAAAGGTATTGCCTCCCAAGTATACATGTTATTTGTATTAAGTAAATACCTAATACCCATACATACATATGTATATTGTTATAAGTCTACAGTTGATAGAGTAGCCCGAAAATTTAAACCAGTTTAACTGGTTTTCCAATTTAGAACCAGACAGTTTGTAGATAAGTTTTTGTCATTTTTAATTACAGGTAATTTTGATAATTTTGTTGATAATACGAATAGTACATCTGAATACTACAATATTTGGTTGGTAAAATGCACATTTTTGCAGGTATATCTAGATAAGACCATGAAATGATCGACAGCAATGTAAACGATTATGTGCGGCAACAGTTTCTAACAGTAATACATATAATACTGTGAAGCATATTCAGGCTCTTGGCCTTAGGGGTGGATGCCTCTTGCGCTGGAAGATTTAATTTGATCGTAAATGAGATCGAATAACACAAATCGAATTTAAATCATCATGACTTAACGTATTTTTTTTTTCTTTGTACGGACATCTGTTACAACAGAAAAATTCTTTCAGCATCTGTATTCGCATGTGGTAAACTTAAAAAGTTTTTTGTTAATTTCGCAAGTTAGGAAATACCAAGTAATCATTGATATTTTTAGATTTATTTATTTTGGACCAAAATAGGTCTAAATCTTGCTTAGACAACGACTTTCTTTCATGTTCAGAAAAATTGTACTCCACAGTTCTGTGGTTTTCTAGAATAACCGCGTATGTCGTAAAATCCAAATGTTCAGGGGAGCCAAAAAACGTTATATTTCAAATTATGGGCTCGATATAAAGTTTTTAGAGCTTTTTATTTAACAGTCCTGTAGATATGGGCAATAAATACTTTATAAAAAATATGTAAATAACACTTAAAGTGTGTGCAGATAAAACAACTTATGTCGACAAACCAATGCAACCACACATGTAGACATAAGTTATTTGTTGCTTGAAAAATGTATTTTTTTGTTCGTCAACAAAAAGTTAACGGGACTTAGGATAGGAATATAACAACGGAACAAGAATAATAGTGACAAAAAATAACAGAAATAAACACAAGTTTTTATAAGTGGTTATAAACTGAAAAATAATCCAAAATTATTTAGAATTTTTTTCATTTATAACAACGTATGTCGCTATGTGTCGTTTTCTGAGAAAATAATTTGTCAGCGATCAAACGTAGGTTGACATACGTCGTTAGTGCTGCAAATTAATTTAATAAACATTTAAGTTACGTCGTTATTTAAAGAACAAACTCAGAAATGGGCAATATTTTTTTTAAAAAAATTTACACATCCAAAGAGCGTTAAAAATTATTATATTTGGCATCGTTAACTCAAAACTGACAAAAATGGACATACGCGGTTATTCCAGAAAACCACAGAGTTAACCATTCTTGTGTAAGCAGATTAATTTCAATTTGAAACTATTCACACAACAATTTAAATTTAAAAACACTTTTGATATTAGCACCCATAGCCAATTCAGGGTTAAGAAATTCAATTTCTTTGAATACTGATTCACTTTTTAAAGAAAGTCTTTTTTGTATTTCTGCCAGTGGGTGATATAAAATTTTAAACTATCGGACTTTAATTGGTATACACTTGATTTTGGAAATGTTGTTAGCAGTTCTGCGCATTCATGACCAACATAAATATTTTCTGTTTGTAACGTTATATGTTGATTTAACATTGCGGTCAATTCTCAGCTCCTCCTTCTTAATAAAATTTTGACCGAGTTTTAAAAATATTTTTTTTTTAATCAAAACGTAAACACGTACTAATGTTTTTTTTATTGAAAAGAGCATTAAGGGATGAAATAATTTAAAATAAATTAAAAACAAGTAAAAGTGTTAAATTCGGCTGGGCCGAATCTTTGATACCCTCCGCCCTTAACATTTTCAATTTTAATTTTTTTGTTATCATTTTCCATTTTTCACTTTTCAATTTTCATCTTTCGTTTTTTAATTTTTAGTTTTTCATTTTTAATTTCTCATTTTTCATTCTCCATTTTCCACTTTTCATTTTTCATTTTCCATTTTCGATTTTCCATTTTCCATTTTTCAATTTTCATTTTTAATTTTAAATTTAAAATTTTTCATTTTTCATTTTTCATTTTCCATTTTTCACTTTCCATTTTTCATTTTCCATTTATCATTTTTCATTTTCCATTTTCCCATTTTCGTTTTTTATTTTTAATTTTCCATTTTCCATTTTTAATTTTTCGTTTTCCTTTTTCCATTTTTCATTTTCCATTTTTCATTTTTCATTTTCCATTTTTCAATTTTAATTTTCCATTTTTTTTTTATTTTTTATTTTCCATATTGCATTTTCCATTTTTTAATTTTTCATTTTTAATTTTTCATTTTCCATTTTTCATTTCTCATTTTCCATTTTTCAATTTTCATTTTTCATTTTTCATGTTCCATTTTCCATTTCTCATTTTCCATTTTCCATTTTTAATTTTTCATTTTCCATTTTCCACTTTTCATTTTCCATTTTTCATTTTCATTTTTCATTTTTCATTTTCCATTTCTCATTTTCCATTTCCCCTTTTCCATTTTCGATTTTCAATTTTTCATTTTTCATTTTCCATTTTTCATTTTCCATATTTCATTTTTAATTTTTCAATTTTGATTTTTCATTTTCCATTTTTAATTTTTCGTTTTCCGTTTCGCGTTTTTCATTTTCCATTTTTCATTTTTCATTTTCCATTTTTCAATTTTAATTTTTAATTTTCCATTTTTTATTTTTCATTCTCCATTTTCCATTTTTTCATTTTTCATTTTCCATTTGTCATTTTTAATTTTCCATTTTGCATTTTCCATTTTTCAATTTTCATTTTTCATTTTTCATGTTCCACTTTCCATTTCTCATTTTCCAATTTTAATTTTTCATTTTCCATTTTCCATTTTTCATTTTTAATTTTCCATTTTCCACTTTTCATTTTCCATTTTTCATTTTCATTTTTCATTTTTCATTTTTCATTTTTCATTTTTCATTTTCCATTTCTCATTTCGCATTTCGCATTTTCCATTTTCGATTTTCAATTTTTCATTTTTCATTTTCCATTTTTCATTTTTAATTTTTCAATTTTCATTTTTCAATTTTTCATTTTTCATTTTCCATATTTCATTTTTAATTTTTCAATTTTGATTTTCCATTTTTCATTTTCCATTTTTAATTTTTCGTTTTCCGTTTCGCGTTTTTCATTTTTCCATTTTTCATTTTCCATTTTTCAATTTTAATTTTTAATTTTCCATTTTTTATTTTTCATTTTTCATTCTCCATTTTCCATTTTTTCATTTTTCATTTTCCATTTGTCATTTTTAATTTTCCATTTTGCATTTTTCATTTTCCATTTTCCATTTTTCAATTTTCAATTTTCATTTTTCATTTTTCATGTTCCATTTTCCATTTCTCATTTTCCATTTTTAATTTTTCATTTTCCATTTTCCATTTTTAATTTTCCATTTTCCACTTTTCATTTTCCATTTTTCATTTTCATTTTTCATTTTCTATTTCTCATTTCGCATTTCCTCATTTCATTTCTCATTTCTCATTTCCATTTTCCATTTTCGATTTTCAATTTTTCATTTTCCATTTTTCATTTTCCATTTTTCATTTTCCATTTTTCATTTTCCATTTTTATTTTTAATTTTTCAATTTTTATTTTTCATTTTCCATTTTTCGTTTTCCATTTTTCATTTTCCATTTTTATTTTTATTAATTTTTAATTTTTAATATTTAATTTTAATGATAAAAAAATATGTGGTAAAACTTGCTTAGGCCAATGTGACACGTGCAGTATGAATATTACACACAACTGTAATGACTTCAACAATACGAAGAATTACAAGATATGCAACATATCTTAAGAAAAACAACAAACACATTGAAAAATTTTATTTTTTCAAGTTTTTTCCAAGTTTCATTCATAGCTCGTGAACCCTTTGACCGATTTTGACGATTTTAAATAGCAACTCCTTTGGGATGTTAGTAAAGGCCCATTTACATGATACCACTCAGTCGTATGATTTTTCGAAATAAAAATCCGATGAAATTCATCGGACTGTCATAAAGTCGTACCGACATTATTTCTGCATACTTAGGCCATTTACACCATAACACTCAAGTCTTATGAAAACAGCTGTTTAGAATAATAAGCAAATTTATTTTGAAATTTATATTTTATTTTCACTTTCTTTGTTTTTGTTTACCATTTTTTTAATATTACAAAAAAAAAACAACTCTGGTCCGATGAAAATGGCAAGTTTTTAGAAATGTTTCAAAAACCATCGGACTTCGAAAATGAAATCCTACAGACTGTCAATTTCATAACAAAAGCTTTTTACATTATACGACTTTTTCATAATACTCGAATTTCTGACAGATCGTATTACAAAGTGTGATAGTGTAAACTGGCCTTAAACGATTTTATACAAAAACGAGCGGTCTAGCTTAGATATTGACGTCGTGATCGCGATTTCCACAGACAGACGGACAGACGGTCATCGGTAAATCAACTTCCTTGTTATAAGGATCAAGAAAATATATATTTTTGGGGTCTCAGGAATTTATTTCGATGCGTTACAAACGGAATGACAAACCTATATATACCCTCTGCCACTGAAGTGTGGAGGGTATAAAAAGCAAATAAGCTTTATCGCATTCATTTGTAAACTCACCTAATATTAAATCTGCTTGCTTTAACTTATCCTGCATTGCTGCATATTTAAAAAATTCCAATAGAACTTTCCAATTCTATTATATGCTTTCTATACACTTTTGATGAAATAACCATCTAGTAACTGTTCTTAAAATTTTTCTTCTTTATATGTCGAGTAACTCTTGAAATTCTTCCAACTGTGTACATCTTTTAGAGCTTCCAGAGATGTAAGTTCCAATTTGTCTTAATAAATTTTCAGGTGGCAACAACTTCTTGGCAACATTGAGCATGCTTTGTTCGCAATTAATTGTAACAACATATATCTGTCCAACAGCACCATTATAGTAGCACCATCACAACAAAGTCCTATAATATAAGGAACTTCGTATCCTAAAACGCATTTTTTGAATTCACCATAAAGTGCATCTGCAGTACAATCGGTTCGTCAAAGTAATGAACAAGAAGGCACATTTTTTTTCGAAGAAATGTCAGTGCTCTCGTCTATTAGCACAGAAAACTTACTCATTTTGAGTTTACTTTTTCTTCTTACGTACTTTTTGGGTACAGTTAGTAAGTCCCAACTGACATTTTTTTATTATAGTTGAGTCTGGTATAATATCCTTCAATAAGGGAATTTAATGTTCTATATTTTAATAGAAACATTATGTTCAGCAAAAGAAAGCTTATGCGTATCTCAAAATTTGTTACTTTGCATTTGGAAAAAAAAGAATTGATTTTTTTTGAATTAGTAGCTAAAGCACTAGTCTTGTGTGATTTTATTAGGGCATGTTCCATCAAATCCGACTTTCCACAATTTAATAACTTTCCTCAAGCTATACATCTGTATTTAAATTCATCGCCTTTAACTTCTTCAAAATATTCAAAATTTTTAGCACAACTATAAACTTCCGAAGAGGAGGTATCAGAATCTGACGACATTTGTCTAGAAATTAAAAAAATTACCAAAAAGTTAACCATTTATTTAAAAAAAAAAAAAAACTCCCAAAGATGGCGTACTTGCTGTATTTAAATAATATAAGCATAAAAACCTCAATAGAAAAAAATATTCAGCGGCTTTTATATTTTTATTTTTTGTTTTTTTCAAATATTCCCAGAAAACTTAAAAGCCTGTATGCAGCTTGCTAAGGAATCAAAAACTTCATATAAAAAAACCTTTCAGAAATGCTTAAGGAATTTTTCTGTCAAAAAATTTCTGTTGATAGTCTGCAGCTTTTTAAAAAAGTAGTATTGTTTTTACTACTTTTTTTTTACGTAAATGAAGTTAGGCAACCCAGGTTTTGAGCAGGAATATCAAATTTTTCGTTCTTTCTGAACGGAATTTTGACAGGAGAGGTAGGCATAAACCAAATGTAATAAGCTTAAAAAATTAGAAGTTGTTTTTCAGTTGCAAACATGGTTGTTTTCAATTTCAATTTCACAATTCTTAATAATTGACAGAAAACAGCTGATTGCTACTGTTGCACTGAAAGGTACTTTTATGCTTTTTTTTTCTTTAAGAAATATATGAAAATTTTCTGCTAAGATTCCTTAACAAGCTGCATACAGCTCTTAAGATGTTATGTCATATTGCCACAGATTTGTTTAAACAGAGAATAGCTCTTGTATTTGGTTAATTTTTAAATCTAGTTGAAAACAAAAAAAAAATTGAAGCAGTAAGCGCGCTTTTGGTTTTTAATTGTCGTATTCCTGATATCATATTCGTGATAACGTATTGCATAAGAGTAGATCATCAAAATCTGCTCTTTTTTGATTGAAAATTATAACACATAAAGTACGGATCGCATGGGATTTGTTTATATTAACTCGGATTTTGTGATATCTAAAATTCCATTATGATTAAAATTATCAGCGCCATTAGTTTTTTTCAGAATAATCACTCTAAAAATAAAGGTTTTCATTCTACCAAATCAGTCAAGATAGGAAAAAAATTCACCGCCATATTGTAGAAATGTTTTGAATTTTCAAAATCTGATTTCATATTCAGTGTAATCAAAACCTCTCCCAGTTATAGTTTAAAAACGAACCTGTTAAATTTTTTAATTGAATAAGGATAGAAAACCATAATTTTCTTCGTATGTCTGGAATAGTGGAAAACGATTTTTATGCAACAATATGGGGGCAGTTTTAAAGATAATTTTAAAGGGAGGTTGTATTTTAATTTGGAGCCAATATATTAAAGCAATCTCCACATTTTATTTTTTAATTCTACCGAGAACCACTTTATTGTATCGTAAAACATTTTCAATATATCACGCTATGAGCATTCTCTCTTTTAAAAAAAATTATGTCACTAAATGATTTTGTTTTGATAAGAATGCTTGTACATTACTTGCTTATAAAACACCTCAGACCAACGGAAACTCAAAAAATCTGGAAAGTTTCAGTTTGAGCCGTCATCAATAAATACTGAAGTATGCGATTCTTCGCAAAAAAAAAAACCTTGTGCACAAATATATAGAAAATTTACTATCAACCTACGTAGTTTGAAAAAGTTTTATTCTTATAAAAGGACAAAATAACTTTAGATTTGTTTTATTCACAAATCACATGATTAGATAAATTAAACACAATGAAAATACCATACGAAAATAAGAACGAAACGTTTTTTATGATTTTTTAAACCGGATGAATGGGTTCATAAAAATATCAACGTTAATTTGTTTGGTTTCATTCGAAAATGGCCACTCAATACACTCAATACACTCACATTTTTACTAATACACACATTTTCCGCAGTGGTCACATTAATGGCACCAAATTTTTCGTTTGTTCAAAATTTAATACAAATTTACTGGATTACTGCAAAATTGTCATTAAAGTTTTAACTTGTTAAATGTATTATTATGATTCATATCTTGAAATGCCCATATAAAAACGCAAGTTTGTTAATTATAGAGCTTACATATTATTAAAATAATACTAACTAGTAGATTACAGACCTCGAAATTCGAGTAAAAATTCTAGGAAATTTTATTTTTCATCAAATAAAGACCCTTAAGGTATGCTAATCAATTAAAGCCAATTCACAATTCAACACAAAAATAAACTCATTTGTACTACATACACATTAACAAATTTAATAAACACACACATAGCATTGTATAATTTTATGTATGTGTTAGTAGCAAATTTAAATGCAATTTACTCAAAATAAAGGAAAAAAATTTTAAATCTGTAAATCTGCAAAACGGCTAAAAAGAAATACCTTTCAAATAATATACGTTTGGTCAAAATCGGGACAAACCGGTAGAACAAAACATCGGTCACAAGAAATCGCCTAGCCTATTAATATTATAGATAATAATAAATAGTTAATATGTTGTATTCTTTCGACCTTTCTAAATTACAATTTAATGAATAAATAGTCGAGTTCGAGGTCTTTGTTGAATTTATTTATTATTTTAAATTATATTGTTTTCCAATATTTCGACCAGCTTCGCTGATCATCCTCAGGGATATTTATATTAATGTTTACACTAAAAAATTAAATGAACTGATTTTAGTCATAATTGCAGCAATAATAAATAAATTCAACAAAGACTTCGAGCTCGACTATTTATTCATTAAATTGATAATAATAAATGTTAACCTTTTCCCCCAAAATGTGGCTATATTATGAACTCGGTAACTCTATTTTGCAAACAAAACAAAAAGTGAATATGGATGCTAAATTGAAAAGGGAGAATATTTTAAAAATAATTAATTTATACCATTTCCACCCCTTTTTTGTGGGATATGAGCAATAATGATTTAAAGAACAAAGCCTACGAAAATATAGCAAAAGAGATGAAATTGCAGTCGCATGTGTAAGCACATATGCTAATGGCGAGGGATTCGACTAAGGCATATTTTCATAATTTTTGCGTTTAAAAGGTGATATGTTTCCCGAGGTAATCACGAAGTTTTTTTTTAATTTTTTTATACATTTGGCAGCATTTTGAAGTTAAAAACACGATTTTTGCTACAAAATTTCGGCCTATTTGTTGTTAAAAAATGGTGAAGAAAATGGTAAATTAAAAAAACTCTTCGTGATTACCTGGTGATTTATGTGCAGAAATAGTGGACTTCAAACATGTTGTTTGCGAGAAAATTGATTTAAAACTATATCGTGTGAGGCCGGTCGTTTGAAACGCTGTATCTTTGTTAGTTTTGCTCCAATTTAATTGAAATTTTGACACAACACTCTCGAATATTGTACATGCAGAAAAAAATACAAAACAAGGTTTTATTGTATTTGTAGCACTCAAGGTATTTCTTGCCGTAGTGACGGGATGACAATTCGGGATACAATGTGTTGGCTTAAGAAAGGAAAAAGTCTTTTTGCCAACTCTCCTTAATATACAGTATGTCAATAATAAGTTAACACATTAAAATTATATTCACCCCTGTTCTTGAAACCACTATCACAAAAAAAAACTCGTAAATGAAAAAATTCTTAAATCTACGAGTTTTTTGCTATTCTCTAATTTCAATAAGAATATTTTTTCTCGTTTTAATTCACATAGAAAAGGCTTTGTGAAATCAAAATAAATGCCCTTTTTTTCTACTAAGCAGGTCTTAAGAGATAAAAAAAACTAATTGATATTTAAACTCTAACATGTTTTTTATTGAACCTTGTCATTATTTTAAAAAATTAGACATTAATTTTATGAAAAAAAAAACGATTTTAAAAAACGTCTACATTTTGCGCTGATTTTAAAAAAAACAAGTAAGAGTGTTAAATTCGGCTATGCCGAATCTTTGATACCCTCCACCTGGGTTTTACGTTTACATTAATATCTGGACTTCTTGCACTATTTGTAACAAATGTATAAAAAATATTTGAATATGTAAACACTTTGATAAACCTATTACTGAATTATTACAACAAATGCTCTGAATTTTCAGCATTTTATAGAGGTGTCTACATATTTTAGGTCATAAATTGGCAGAATGACTCCCGATTTATCCCATTTTAAATACTAACCTGATCCAGATAATTACAAACAATATTAAGTTTAACCAGGTAAATGGTTTATTTTGTAATTTTCTTTTTAATTTAAATTTTTTAATATAAAGGTGCATTTTATTTTTTACAATCCTTTTCAATTTTCCAGACCTATTAGTATAGGGCACATTTGTGAGTCCGCATAGATCAACTTTCAACTCTTACTTCTTTTTATTGTATTAAATCTATCTTTGTGTCTTTAAATTAATTAAGATAATTAAGATGAAAATATTTAACAAACTGTTTTTTTTTAGTTAATATCTGAACATTTTACTGATACAAGGCAAAACTAAAACTGCCAAAAATTTCAGTCAAAACTATTTTGAATGTATTTGTTAAATATCGCATAATTTTTTTCAATTTTAAACTTTAAAGTCTTTTTAAGTCTGGTAATAACTCCATAATATGAAGGAAGTAAATATGTGGATTCTTTAATAACAATGACAAGTATAAAACACTGTTTTGTGCATAACATTAAAATATTATAAATTTGAGCATAATTAATTTAGAAACATAATTAATTTTAGAAAAATGTCCGATTCGTTTTTCGATGATGCTGAAAACACATCAAAGAAATACAGAACATAAAGATTTTGCTTCAGTTAGTTGAGAGACGAGAAGCTAATGGATGGCTGGAGCAGGTCAAAGGTGACGACTATAAATGCAAATGCAAGGCTTTTGAAAATATATTAAAATGCGATAAATCAGATCTAAGTATACATGCTTATAACCACTGTTATAAAAAATCTTTTAAACCCAACAGTATTGCCATAATTTGAAATTGTAAAGATGCTAAATTGCAAAAAAAGATGCTTAAACGTACTGGATGCTAAATTTTTTTTTTCAAATTTCATTACCTTTATACTGAAAAATTATATACTTATTAATAAATTCTTTGGTTTTTAAATCGAAAAATTAATATAAAACATATGTTTCGATTTATATTTTTTAATTTTTAATTAAAATTATTTTGGATTTCATCTGAAATTTTTATTAACATCAAATTGAGTTTATTTTAAACATAAATTAAATATTTTAGAGGATTTTTTTTTTATTTAAAATATAACAGAAATTACATTATCAAAAGATACGATTATATTAGAATAATTGGTTTATGGAATCTAACATTTCTGTGATGTCTTCATCTTCAAGTTCTTCTTGGCTCTGATATATTTCTGACGATCGACTCTTATCAACGACATCGCTCGGTATATTGTAAGTGTGACAGCACCAATTTTTCAATTTCAATCCTTCTTTTATACGTATTACAGAACATAACAACTCGGATTTTATTCTGTTCGAAGTTTGATTTTAATTAAAGCTATTAAGCTAAACAAACGTTCAACTTCGGCTTTTGAGAAAGACAAAACTAATATAGACAACACAAATATTGATTCCTAAAATGGATTTTCGCCAATAGAATTTTTCAATCCATAAAGAGGTTGTATTCAGTGTTGTATCCCAGTTTTGTTCTGTGATATAACTCCATTGGATTTGAATTTTTTCTGTTTCAGATGATATAAATTTAAACTCTTCTAATATATTGGTTATCTGTTCTTTTACCCGTTTTAATGTGTTTTGTATTGAAAATTTTGGCATTTTTTAATACAATAATATTTTTTGGCAATTTCATTAAAAACTGTTGTTGGTGTTTACATTCTTCTATTTCAAAATGTTTTGTTATATTTGTTGAAAGAAACGAGCAGAGTGGTAAAAGGAGTAGTACACAAAATTACTGTACTACACTTTGAGAAATAAAAACATATCAATACCATTAAAAGATGCTAAAAGCAACATTTTATTAATAAAAGATTCTAAGTTAGCATCTAGCATCTTTTGATAAATTTTGGATGCTAAACGACAAAAAAAGTTGCTAAATCTAGCAACTAAAAAGCTAAAACGGCAACACTGAAAACCAAGAACAAATATTCTGTTTGAGTTGTAACATCTCATTTGCAAGCCATTTTAATTAAGCTGCGTTCACACTATGTGTTTTGCTTGTGTTTTTCTTATTGTTTTAGCACATGCAATTTGTACACATAGTGTGAACCCTTTCAAAAACTGTTTATGTACAACACATTTGGCAAAACATATGTAAATTTTTCAATTAGAGCAGGTTCTATTTTGGCATGACAACCATATTAAAATACAATACTGCTTGTGGCGAAAGAAAAACAGAGTAAATTATAAAGATAAATATTGAAAGAAAAATAAATTGTTTAATATTAATTAACAATTAAAAAATATAAAAAATATATTACTTTATTTTTAACAATAACTTTTTGTAAATTCACAAATTAAATCAGCTGTTGTTTACATTTAGAGGTTATGTCATACGGAAATACATATGTACGTTTGATCGCAAAATGATGAATTGTATGTAAAACGCCAATTTTGACACACACGCCGAATTACGTATGGATCGTAAAACTGAATTTACATATGGAAAATACACATAGTGTAAACACACCTTTAATTGTGTAAATTTTAAATGCACATCTAACCATATCAAAAAGATGAATTAAACAGAATTGCAAAAATATTTTTTTTATAATATCTGTATGTTTTTTATATTATTCTTATGTAATTCTCATGATATTTTTATCTTATTTTTTATTTTTACATAATTGAAATTGTACAAATTAAAAATAAATTTTAAAAAAAGTAGTGTAGGGAAAAAAGGGAATTTTTTTCATAAGCGTAGAGATTTCTGAAAAAATCTCCTGGCATCACTAGTACCTATTAAAAAACAATGTAAAAATTCACAAGACAACGCGACATAGACTTGCTTTGTTCAAAAGCTTCCATAAGACTGAATGAAATTGTTGCTTACTTTACTCTTTGGTGAGTATTTTCATTTTTGTTCGGCTGTATACATATAAGAAGCCAATTTGAGTTCGGTTTACTCGTGCTGCTATGCATATGTTTGTGTGTTAACAAAAATATACGATATCCCAGTCATCATTTCGAAGATTGTTTTAACAAAAAATACCTTACTGTGTTTTCTTCGAGCACTTTTGATAATTAAAAACTGCTTAATCACATGCGCTATTAGAAAAAGACTAGATAATGATTTTTGCTTTCTCTTAGAAAGTGATTTATAGAAAAATTACATTAAATAAGACTCAAAAATGAGTCGAAACTGATTAGAAAAGCGGATAAAAAGGACTCTCAAGAAGATTCGCGGGTAAGGTAATATTTAATCCCAACAAAAGAATATTTTGTGATCAGCAAAAGGGCGCATTTATAACTGTTTTAATAGCACATATGAGTCAAAAAGACTCTACATGATCATTTATTGCATAAAATGCTTACTGGGATTTTATTCACTATCTGTAGAAACAGGTTTTTTAAGTCGGGGGTCACACAAGGCAATTTTTATTGCGTAACTTTTTGGCAATTCTCTTTTGAAATTGCTTTTATGTCCACACACGACAATTTCTTCGGCAATTTTACTGTTTTGTTGTGTTTTTATTTTCTTATAATTTGACATTTGTGCTCTAGTCGTAAAGAACAATAATAAAATTAAATACATACATACATAAATTAATTTAATTGGTTTTGTTGAAAAATGAATTCAAAAGAAAAAAATTAAGTCCCGATTCCATTTAAAGGCTATTTTAATAAAGTAAACAATAATTACGAATTCTTCACACCAAGAAGCGAAACACCGAATGAAAAGAAATGTCAAATATTCAACAAAAAAAAAGCGAATGAGAGAATTGCTTGAAATATCCGAGAACCGGCAATTATTTTTCCCTTTTTATTCCCCTCACCGCAAACATCTACAAACTCAAGAATTGCGCAACAAAAGTTGCCTTGTGTGAACTCGGACTAAGTAAAACAAATCTGCATACAATTTCAATTCTATTTCGTTCACAATGATACGATCAGTTTGTTTACTAGCTACTAGTAAAATAAGAAAATAGTATTATAATACAGCGTAATGATGAATTGTACTTCTCAATTAGTTTATTTTTAATGTGCCATAAGAAGTTCGGTTTGTGCTAAGAAAAGCATGAATATATGTTTCCCAGGGCGAAGCTTCATCATTGCACTATGATTGAGTTGAGCTCCGCGACTATTCATAATGTGAATAGCTCGTGTCAAAAATTTTTGGTAGTTGGGAATGGCGTTTGTGTTAAGAAAAGCATAAACGCATGTTTCCCAGGGCAAGGCTCGATCATTGCACATTGATTGAGCTGAGCTCCGCGGTTATTCTTAATGTGGATAACTGTTGAAACAAAATTTTTAGAATGGCGTTTGCCTCCGTCCCGACATTAAATAACAAAGTTTAAAAATTTATTTTAATTAACATCTTTTTTTAACATCTGACAAAAAATAGTATTTTTCTAAACAATTTTTTTTACAGGGTAAATAAATATTTTATGGCTTACCTACCTACCTACTACTTTTGAAAGCAAGTATGCAGGGTTTATACATGTACTAAAAATACAACTCTTAAAACCATACTATTTTTTCAACTCTAAAAATTTCAGAATTTTGTAAAAATAAAATAAAATACCGATTTATTTTAATATGCGCTTATTATGGATATACATATACAAAATATATGAATATTATTTATAGTATTTTGATATTGGCAACAGTAGTATGTATCAATTTGTAACATTTTGTGATGTTATAAAAATCGCAGAATATTGATATTGATTTTATATAGTTTCTTTTATTAATTAATTAACTTAAATATTACACCAACAAATATTGATATTGATGAATTTTTATATTATTAACACAACGACCACAAAAACAACATGCACAGCTATGACAAAATACAAAATTTAGGAAAACAATATAGGAAAACGTCATATTTTTTTTTACCTTTTCAGTGATTTCTCGGCACCTATGAAACCTATTGTCATGATTTAAAAACAGGAACCTTTTCAAGATGTTAGTGAATCATTCTCACTAAAAACAAGCGCCCTATCTGCCCTATTGAGGGCGTTATCACAAGAACACATATTCAAATCATATTTTCTCATGACTTTTTAATTCTTCGCTCAATTCTCGGGACCAGATTAACCGATTTGGACGATTTTAAATAGCAAACTTCTCAGGATGTTAGTGAATCATTTTTTATACCAAGGAGCACCCTAGCTATCCGATTGAAGCCGTCATCGTGATTTCCACAGACGGACAGACGGACAGACGGACAGCCGGACAGACGGACAGACGGACATCGTTATATCAACTTCGCTTGTTATAAGGATCACAAATATATATATTTTATGGGGTCCAGAATTTTTTTTCTAATTATTACAAACGGAATGACAAACTTATATATACCCTCTGCACACTGGAGTGGAGGGTATAAAAACTCGTAATCAGTAGTCAATGTTAATAAAACACACTTTTGGAGATGATGTTGTTCTATAACTATAATAAAAACTTTTTATTTGCACAATCTATTTTCCATTATATTTTTTTCAATTATAACATAGATTCTTTATGTACTAATTATTACGAATAAAGGAATTTAAAATAATATTTCACTCAAATCACATATTTTTATTTTTTTTTGCATATGACTGCCACAACTTTGTTTATGTTCGAAACAGTAGTGATGCCAGTCAAATCCAATTTATTTGAATTTCGAATTTTCTTTGGTGATGCCTAACTTATTTCAAAAAGAGAAGTCATTCTTAATTGAATGAAATTGAAGAATAAAAACAATTAAATGAACAAGTAAATTGTTATTTTAAAAGAAAATATTTTTTTTTACTTTCTTTATAATCTTAAGGAAAAACATGCAAAAATTACTTAAGGTTTTTTTGTGAAAGTGACTAAAGAACCATATGGCACCTTGGTTTCTAGATAACATGTGGTTCTGAAGCTAAACCATATGTTTCTTGTCATTTGATAATAAAAAATATGATTTCGAAAAATACTTCGAAAATATAAAATTTGTGTTTTCAAGAAACCCAAAATTTAAATTTCATGTTATTTCAAATTCATTCTTATTCAAATAACAACGTTTCAAGAACAGGGCTGATTAGCTTTTTCAACTTCATTGGCAATAAAATGCAATACATTGTTTTATAACAGATTTTTTTTTATTTGTTGTAAATATATGCAGTACAACAACAAAACCAAATATTACTTAAATGTGTTAGTGTCAAGCAACTGTTTACATTGGCGTACATTGTTATTATACCCTACACCACTATGTGGTTTGGGTATAACGACTTTGTGCTGCTGTTTGTAACTACCAAAAATATTTGACCTAGACCCATCTTTTATTATACCGATCGAATCAGAATCAGTATCTGATTCGATTTAACGATGTCCGTCCGTGTGTCCGTCCATCCGTCCGTCCGTGTGTCCGTCCGTCTGTGTGTCCATGTAAACCTTGTAATCAAACTGCAGGTCGCAAATATGAGTATATTTTGATTTGGTATTTAAGCTTTTATCGGCCATAGGATGAACGCTATTGAAATTGGTGAAAATCGGTCCATGTTCAGACCTAGCCCCCATACGAATGACCCCTATGAAATCGACATAAATTGCCATAAGATCCAAATTATCATATAGATCTTACTCAAATTGGGTTTGTATTCGTTTATTACATCCATTAATGAGTAGTCCAAAAATTATTCCTATGGACAACCCTTACTCATAGGCCCCATGTAGAGCTGCTTCCCGATCTGCACTTAAATCTATCCAAAAACACAAATATTACACTGATTCTTTTCAAATTTTGTTTGTATATATTTTTGAAAAATACAAGAGACTTTACCAAACATGATCAGGATCGGTCCAATTTTAGGCCTAGTGCCCATATAGATATACATAGCATCCGATATGAACTTTTTCATATCTGCAGCCAAAAAAATTAATAAAAATCCCACTCAAATTTGATTTATCTTATTTTGTATGTCCAGTTAGTTCGGCCTAAGAGATAGGGTCTCTAAACGCATGGTATAGGGTATCGTATAGTCGGTCTAGACCGACTATAATTTTCTTACTTGTTTTTCTTAATTTTGTAAGTTGGTGATAATTTTTTGTATTGCGACAAGCACAAGCATATTATGCTTGGGTAAAAATTAACATACAAAGTAATTCAGTTCATTTAAGCAAAGATATTAAAAGTACCAAACAATGTACATTAGACCGTATCGCCTTACAGGCACAAAAAAAAAGTTCACCGTACACCAGCGAATATAAAGTATTGTTCCAAGGACATTTGAAAAAAAATTTTTTTTTTGCCGAACGTAGGGGTCGCTTTTTAGTTTTTTTGATATATATTCCATATTTACAGTCCGATCTTAAAGTTTGATATAGCGAATTGTTTTGTCTCAGGGAGGCCAATAATTTTGCTCTTAGGTCCATTGACCTCAAGTGTACCGTTCTAGTATCTACCCCCCAAATCTCATTTCCTACCACCCAAATGTGACACCCTAATGTTAGAAATTTATAGCTCGCGAAAAATCATAAAACTTCTGCTCAGTAAGTATTTCGATAATTACAGCACAACTATTTAAAAAATGCTTTTATAAATTCATTGTTGCAGACCGTAGGGGTCACCTTTTTAAATTTGTCATAGCTTCAGTATTTACATTCAGATATTAAAGTATGATATATCGATGTGTATATAACACCGTTACTTCTCTCTCTTACTTTATTTTGACAGTGATATTCGGTTTACCAGTGCAATAACTGTCACCGTAATACGTGTTACGTCTTTACTTTGCTAAAATAATTAATTGTGTTTTGTCTATTTTAAATATATAAAACGTTAAAAAAAGAGCTAAGAAATGTCTTTCAATATCAGTGAATTAAACAACACTAAATTACCGACGAAGCGCGATGTAATTAGTTACTTTTTGTATCTGCGACATAACTCTGAACGAAACCGAAAGCTGGGTGCCTTCAAAGACTTTTGAATTTAAAAAAATTGGTCTGCCACAGACAAACCCATCGATATATCATACTTTAATATCTGAATGTAAATACTGAAGCTATGACAAATTTAAAAAGGTGACCCCTACGGTCTGCAACAATGAATTTATAAAGCATTTTTTAAATAGTTGTGCTGTAATTATCGAAATACTTTCTGAACCCTAACATTAGGGTGTCACATTAGGATGGTAGGAAATGAGATTTGGGGGGTAGGTACTAGAACGGTACACTTGAGGTCAATGGACCTAAGAGCAAAATTATTGGCCTCCCTGAGACAAAAAATTCGCTATATCAAACTTTAAGATCGGACTGTAAATATGGAAGATATAACGAAAAAACTAAAAAGGCGACCCCTACGTTCGGCAAAAAAAAAAAATTTTTCAAATATCCTTGAAACAATACTTTATATTCGCTGGTGTACGGAGAACTTTTTTTTCGATACGGTCTAATGTACATATTTATTTTGCACTAAACTTGAGTTTTTTTTATCTAGGAACTTTTATTTGAAAATTTCATCTCCTTTTGAGACATAAACATATCTTCAAGTTCCTCGAGGATTAGCAACAGAAAAATATTGTCACTACATACGATTCGTCGTCCATAGAGCAGTTTTTTTTTTTTTTTTTTTTAAACAAAATCATTGCCTGCAACTTTTAGGACTTCCTATGTTTTCAAACCTGCATTTGCTTATTTTTTTGCCTTACAAACATCCTGTGAACCTTTCTTTACTTTCGAACTAAGTTTTCTGTCAATGGTCAAATTCTCCTGATACTTTCTAATAACACTGGAAACAGTTTACGGCAGACCTTTGATTCTTTGACCAACTTTTTGTAGGACCAAGTTAGATTTTATTGAATATTTAATAATTTAAGCACGTAATTATATTTCATCACTTATTTTAATCAAACTAACAACAAATGAACAGGGTTGTCATTAAACATAATAACTGACATAATTTTCAAAGATAACTTGATCTAAAAAAAAAATCAAATAATGCTTACCAAGCCAATTAGAATCAGATGCTATCTAAAGTATATATTTAAATATGTACCTGAGTTGACAATAAACAAGTTAAAAAAATCATGTGAGTCCGATCGCAGTGGAGATGTGTAAACTTCTAGTAATTAAAGATTTTTTTATAGCACTTTTTTAAAATCAAACAGAAAGCGTATCACTTATAGCAATCGACTGTTAATATAAATATATTTATTATTTTAACCGGTTAATTTTTAATTTTTCTTTTTTTATTTTTTATTTTTAATTTTTCGTTTTTAATTTTTTATTTTTAATTTTTTTTTTTAATTTTTCTTTTTTTATTTTTAATTTTTTAATTTTAATTTTTCATTTTTTATTTTATATTTTTCATTTTTATTTTTTATTTTTCATTTTTTCTTCATTTTTCATTTTCCAATTTTTATTTTTCTTTTTTTATTTTACATTTTTTATTTTTCAATTTTCATTTTTTATTTTTAATTTTTTATTTTTCATTTTTTATATTTAATTTTTTATTTTTAATTTTTTATTTTTAATTTTTCATTTTTTATTTTTCATTACTCATTTTTAATTTTAGTTTTTCACTTTTCATTTCTTATTTTTCATGTTCCATTTTTTATTTTTAATTTTTTAGTTTTAATTTTTTATTATTCATTTTTTATTTTTAATTTTTCATTTTTCCTTTTTATTTTTTTTTTTTATTTTTTATTTTTATTTTTCATTTTTTATTTTTTATTTTTCATTCTTTACTTTTCATTTTTATTCTTAATTTTTGTTTTGCATTTTTAATGTTTTTTTTTAATTTTTCATTTTTTATTTTTTGTTTTTCATTTTTCATTTTTCAGTTTTCATTTTTAATTTTTTATTTTTCATTTTTCATCTTTCATTTTTCATTTTTTATTTTTCGTTTTTCATTTTTCATTTTTTATTTTTCATTTTTTTATTTTTCATTTTTTATTTTTCATTTTTCATTATTCATTTTTAATTTTTCGTTTTTAATTTTTCATTTTTTATTTTTTATTTTTCATGTTTCATTTTTTATTTTTCATTTTTCATATTTTATTTTTCATTTTTTATTTTTCAATTTTAATTTTTTATTTTTCATTTTTCATTTTTTATTTTTCATTTTTCATTTTTCATTTTTCATTTTTTTATTTTTTATTTTTCATGTTTCATTTTTTATTTTTCATATTTTATTTTTCATTTTTCATTTTTTATTTTTCAGTTTTAATTTTTTATTTTTCATTTTTGTTTTTCGTTTTTAATTTTTAATTTTTAGTTTTTCATTTTTTTTTTTCATTTTTATTTTTCATTTTTAATTTTCAAACAGGTTATCATAATATCATAATTTTTTCACCAATACAATCACATTTTGTCTTACGACTAACATGTTACGCTCACATCTTACGCTCACATGATACGCTTACATGTTACGCTTACATGGTACGCTGTTTTTGAAATTTTCCCCCCTGCGCGTATAGATGTTTACACATCAAAAAGCGTAAAGTTCTAGCTCGAACCACTTTTTTATATGAACAAACATACCTGTAATTATGTCGTATTTAAAAATTAAAAATGTGTTTCGATAAATTTTTGTCTTGTTTGTTTACATTCGGAATAACGGTAAATTTCATATGATCGAAGAAATATAAATAAGACAATCTTACCATACCGTAAAAATATACTGCATTACCAAGAATGATAGAATTATGTTGTCGTTCTTGCTGCATTACCGTATATTCCTTTTATATTAACCCTTAAAAGTGTATGCAGTTTTTTTACGTTTTTTAATTAAATTCTCCCAACTTTGAATTGTCATAACTTCTTTATTTTTTAATTGCAATTTCCTACGAATGAGTTTCTAAATTAACATAACATTTCAATCTGCATTGGTGGTGCTAATGGCATTTATGAAAATTCAATTATACAATTACCATTTGCTTGCTGTTGCCAATAAAAATTAAATTCAAAAATGGTTTCGAAAATAATTGGCAATTGTGTTTAAAATTTATAATATTATTATGAAATTATCATAATAATATTATTTTAAAAAATATTTATTTTTACTTTGCAATGAATGAATTTTTCGCCGCTTATCAAGATATCAAACACAGAAATTTTTTGGAAATGATAACCGCTATTTAAACAATCAAATTGATGCATTATAGAATTTCATAGTACATGGCTATATTTAAAAGTTTATGGCTCCACTTATTTAATTTTTGATTAATTTAAATTATGTCATAATTTTTCATTATTTGTTTTTCGTTTACAATTTTTATTTGTGTTCTTCACAATCAGCCCTACATATAAAAATTTTAAAAATCAGTTATATTCCCATATATTTTTTTATAATATCCTGGGAAAATTATGATGCAACACTGATGGGTTCTACAGAAAATCCCTTGTTTTACGGTTTCATGTGTCTAATAATGTTTGAGTATAAACAACTCGCATTGATTTAAGGCAAATATAATTATAACAAATTGAAAAAACATACTCGTATACATGTGAGAAAACTGTCATACGAAGTGAGTGAATAAATACTATGTTAAGATTTTAACAGTGATAATATTTTCTGTTAACTACTTAACATGTGCAAAAAAAATTTATTAATTAAGTAAAAAACGAAAATCTTAATGGTATATTAATTAAATTTAGACTATAAACATATGTATGTCTGACGAATACAGAAATAGTTTTATTTTTTTAATTTTAAATAGAAAATATATTCACATACAGTGGCGACATTTTAAATAGCTCGATTACTAACGAACATTAAATTATGCAAAAATTTCTTATTTTGTTTTTATCATGTAATTCTTTTTTTAGTTATTTTTTTTTTTTTTAAGTGCTGTTGTTATTTTTATATAGTTTTAAATGGAAAAGGAGGGGTTCTATTTTAAAAAGTGTTAAAAAGTGTTACTAATAAGCTGAAATTTAAAATAGCACATGTGAAAATTCTCTCCATAAAAATTAAAAATATATATTTTTTGGTATTTTTTTAAAGGGTAAGAAAATTAATTAAGGAGTCACTTATTAAGTCACTTATATTTTGAAAAAATATATATAAACCAAATTTCAGAAAAATCTGTGCAATATTTTTGTTTTTTTGATAGATTTAAGCGAAGATCGGGAATCAGCTTTATATGGAGGCTATGACTAAGAATTGCGGTATCGGGTTTATTTTTGGACCACTGATTAATAGATGTAAGAAACACACACAAAACCAATTTGAACGAGATTTATATGATATTTTGGATCTTATAACAATTTAAGTCGATCTTAAAGGAGTCACTTGTATGTGGACTAGGTCTGAATATGCACCGATTTTTTTTTCCAATTTCAATAGCGTTCATCCTATGGCCGATAAAAGCTTATATACCAAATTTCATCAAAAGAAAGTGATTCTGAGTCGATCAGTATAATAAAAGATGGGTCTAGGTCAACTATTTTTGGTAGTTACAAACAGCAGCACAAAGTCATTATACCCATATAGGGTATAAAAACGATGTAGAAAGATGACCGAGAGAAACGACCATGAAATAGTTCGAATATGCAAGGCGAATACAGAATTAAGGAACAAATTCAAGAAAAATTTTACATTAATTTATTCACAAGCATAATTAAATACAGACTGCGTGAAATTAATTTGATTGGATGTGTATTAATATGAGGAAGCTTCTCCTGGTATGGAGTTTTTCCAATTACGCGTATAGAGGACACTATCGATCAAATAGTATACAAAAACATTATAGCAAACTTTATGATGCCTTATGTGGGAGGAAGAAATGCATCTTAAATGCAAGTTAACGATACTAAACATACTGCAAAGTCTGTTCAAAATGGCTGTGACAATAAACTCAATCTTGTACAATGACCTGCCCAATCCTCAGATCTAAGCCCGATCGAAAATCTTAAGCTAGAAATTTAAGTCTATTACCGGAAGTAATTCAAAAGGCATGGAATTCCGTATCCCTGAAAAGATGTCGGAAATTAATATGGTTAATGCAGCGTCGATGCACAGCCATTATAAAAAATAAAGGTTGGTACTAATCAAATTTTTTTTAAGCCTAGTTCCGCGAAGCCGAGTGGCTTGTCTGAGATTCTAATTTGTTAGTTTTTTTTTTTTGCTGCTAAGGCCAAAGCCTCACCTAACTAATTAAATGAATTCACAATGTTTTTTTAAAGGAAATAAAAGTATTATTTAGTTTAACTAACTTGTCATATTTAATTTGTCGATCGAATGATTAAGTAGTTCTGAAAAAGTTAAAAAAAGGGAGTAAAAAAATAAATGTAAGTCTGAGAAAATTTGAAACATTGTGGCATGTAAGTCGTTGTGGGTCTAAAAAAGACAAAAATTAAGTGTGTTCAAATTTTTTATACCCTCAACACAACTGTGCATATATCGATTCGTCAATCAGTTTGTAACATGTCCAAATAAATTCTGTATACCCCATAAACCATATACATATATTCTAGACATCTAGCGATGTCCATCGGTGTGCCTGTCTGTTGAAAACATTCTCCTGTTCGCAATCTATCGAGTGGGTCGTACAACTTAGGTTTAAAATGTTCGTCATAATATGCAGAAGTTTGGTATTGCATTTGACCAAGTAGGGAGGGATGGAGATACTCTGATAAGATTTTATATAAAAACTAAAAATAATGAAAAATTTAATTTTATAGATTTTGATTAATTCTCATTGTATTAAGTAATTGCTTTCAATTATTAATTTTAAACATCATGTAAAAAATCTAGCCTGATAATTTGAAATCTAGCCTTTTTTGTCTCAGATTTTTCAAGTGGCTAAGGGTATACTGGCTATATTCAATTGTGTCTCAGGAACAAAAATAGAAGTCAGAATTTTTTATTCTGATCATTTGATTCGGCACCTCGAATTCGGCTAAAGCCGTTTGCAAAAAAAAAAAAATAACGAGAAAACATTTAAATTGTAAAATAAAGAAAAAGTATTTGGTATTTAAATTTATGTGATTAAAAAGTTGTTTACTAATATATAGATAATGGATTTAGGCGAATTTACATTTTATATTTTAATATTTTTTTGTGTCTCTTTTTTGGAAGGAAATTTATTAATTGCTGTTGTGATAAAACGGTAGTTTATATGTAATCCTTTTGAATTGCATTTTAATGTATTGCCATAACTATTTACTTGTATGCTCCCTTACAGAATTGCCAGAGAAAATTTAGCCATAGAAGTATTTTTTTATATATGTATTATTTAATAATTTATATTACCTTGAGAATATAACAAAGGAAATTGGAACATAAATACTTAAAAATCGGCTAGCAAATATTGGTCAAAACAAGCTGAAATATTCGGCGGCGACTCCACGTTAAAAAATAAATATAGCGGCGGCAAATAACCGTCTTTGCGCCACATGAATTTTACCTATGATACCATCTCTGACTTTTATATTGTATATGTATGTACATATGTATGTACTCAATACGTAAATATTTACTTACGGATATAAAAAAAGAAAACTCTTGGAGATGAATATTGTAAATGAAATAATTAATTCATTAACATACTTACAAAAATACTTTTATCATTTTATACAAAGCAACACACAAATGTACAATTCTTGATATTAAAAACATCACAAAATTCACTTGATATATGTACAATTTTTTTGTTTTTTTTTAATTCACTTTGTCACTTTCTAATAATTATCAAATTAGTTGAAAAATAAGTACTTGATAAGGTTTTTCTATTTTGTATACAATAAAATCAACTTTTGTTGAAATTTTTATACATAATATGACGATTAACATATGAGTTCTTTATTTTTAATTTTTCTAATAAATTACAATATTTTACCACAAATTTCCACTACAATACACGTTTCACTTAAAGAAAGAACTAAAAAAGACACAAAAAACTTGTTCATTTGGATCCATTATTGGAACTTTCAACTTGCTTTGCCGTAAAATAAATATAAACAAACTGCCAATTTTACAAAAGTGTTTGAGAAAATAAAGTTTATTACAAAATGCTTAAGAGTAACGTTAACACATGTACAAATAAATGAGAGAAAAACAGAAAAGAAATTGTTCAGCCGCTAGTGTTGCCAGAAATTTGTAGTTCATACACAAAAATAATATATTGAATACCCACTAAAATTTAATGCAATAAATCGGTGCTTGTGTGTGGACTGCAATTTATTTCATATTGAATTCATTTACTGAATTCCTTATGGCAGTGAATTTATTTAAGGCGTATTATCATATTTTTTATACCCTATACCACTATGTGATTTGGGTATAATAACTTTGTGCTGCTGTTTGTAACTACCTAGACCCATCTTTTATTATACCGATCGAATAAGAATCACTATCTGATTCGATTTAACGATGTCCGTCCGTCCGTCTGTGTGTCCATGTAAACCTTGTAATCAAACTGCAGGTCGCAAATATGAATATATTTTGATGAAATTTGGTATATAAGCTTCCATCGGCCATAGGATGAACGCTATTGAAATTGGTGAGAATCGGTCCATGTTCAGACCTAGCCCCTATACAAATGACCTCTATGAAATCGACATAAATTGCCATAAGATCCAAATTGTCATATAGATCTTAGTCAAATTGGGTTTATATGCGTTTATTACATCCATTAATGAGTAGTCCAAAAATGATCCCTATTGGACAACTCTTAGTCATAGGCCCCATATAGAGCTGCTTCCCGATCTTCACTTAAATCTATCAAAAAACAAAAATATTGCACTGATTCTTCTTAAATTTTGTTTGGCCAGGATCGGTCCATTTTTGGGCCTAGTCCCCATATAAATATAGCATCCGATATGAACTTTTTCGAATCTGCAGCCAAAAAAATTAATAAAAATCCCACTCAAATTTGGTTTGTGCTTATTTTCTATATCCAGTTAGTTGGGTCTAAGAGATAGGGTCTCTAAACGCATAGTATAAGGTATCGTATAGTCGGTCTAGACCGACTATAATTTTCTTACTTGTTAAACTTAAAAGTGATCTGCCCTCTACTTAATGAAATCTCAAATAAAATGAGATGAAGCAGAATATCAGAGCCGTATAAGGAAATTTTTTTTTTTTATAAGAGAATCATTTATTGTGAACTAGCTACTTTCTCGAACTATACTTCTGAACAAGAATCTCTGAAGAGAAAAAATATTAAAAACACCCACAATTTTGAGTGTTGGTTGCACCTTTCTCTTTAAAAAAGTTGAGGTTATAATGTAAATAAAATGCCCTGTTCCACATATCGGGGTATTGCGATAATAGGTGGATGCACAAATTGAATTCGCAGTGTATTTCCGGTATTAGACACATTTATCTACCTATAATATTAATAGGCTAGGCGATTTCTTTTGACCGTTGTTTTGTTCTACCGTTTTATCCCGATTTTGATCAAACGTATATTATTTGGAAGGTATTTCTTTTTAGCCGTTTTGCAGATTTACAGATTTTTAAATGTTTTCCTTTATTTTGAGTAAATTGCATTTTATTAAATTTGTTAATGTGTTTGTAATGGGTTTGTTATCTTCATTCACAATAATAATAAACCATAAAAGTGTTGGCTTGTGAATTGGCTAAGTTGAAAAATAAAGCTGCCTATAAATTGCACTCGAATTTCGAGCTAGTTTCAATTAAACGTTTCAGAATTGTCACGTTCGGCGTCATAGGTTTAAAAACAATAATTTAATGTAAAAACAAGTAAGAAAATTATAGTCGGTCTAGACCGACTATACGATACCCTATACCATGCGTTTAGAAACCCTATCTCTTAGGCCCAACTAACTGGACATAGAAAATAAGCAAAAACCAAATTTGAGTGGGATTTTTATTAATTTTTTTGGTTGTAGATATGAAAAAGTTCATATCGGATGCTGTATCTCTATGGAGACTAGGTCCAAAAATGGACCGATCCTGATCATGTTTGGTAAAGTCTCTTGTATTTTCCAAAAATATATACAAACAAAATTTGAGAAGAATCAGTGCAATATTTTTGTTTTTTAATAGATTTAAGTGAAGATCGGGAAGCAGCTCTATATGGGGCCGAAGGTGTCATTTTTGGACTACTCATTAATGGATGTAATGAACACATACAAACTCAATTTGAGTAATATCTATATGACAATTTGGATCTTATTGCAATTTATGTCGATTTCATAGCGGTAATTTGTATGGGGGTTAGGTCTGAACATGGACCGATTCTCACCAATTTCAATAGCGTTCATCCCATGGCCGATAAAAGCTTATATACCAAATTTCATCAAAATATATTCAGATTTGCGACCTGCAGTTTGATTACAAGGTTTACATGGACACACAGACGGACGGACGGACGGACATTGTTAAATCAACTCAAAAAGTGATTCTGATTCGATCGGTATAATTAAAGATGGGTCTAGGTCAAATATTTTTGGTTGTTACAAACAGCAGCACAAAGTCATTATACCCAAACCACATAGTGGTATAGGGTATAAATACCACCTATAACTAATTTTTACGAAAAATTTGGCACACCACCACGTGGTGGCAAATATTGTACAAGTAATGTATATCACTCTTTTAGGTGATTTCGATTCACGATTTCTAAAAAAAATCCAGTTTTTTTTATTATTTTTCTTCATATCACTAGATATTTATATAACCAATAATCGTCCTAATGTTCCAAAACCCTTTTAATGGAGCTAAGGGAAGTATCCCTCTTTATTTCTTTTGCAACGCTATTAAATCTGCCAATAAAAAAGTTTTCATCGGCCTTTTTACATAGTTTGAACAGTGGAGTGTCCACATTTATTATTTTTTCACACGTATTACATTTTTTTAGCACTTTTCTTAAACATTTTTACACAAACAATATTGACTTAAATTTCCAAATTGAATGATAAAACAAATGGCTATACAATATTATTATTTCACTATGGGAGTTTTCGAATAACTTGCTATTTACTTTTAAAATTTTTTTATATTAAAGGTGGGTGGGGTACTTCCCTTAGCTCCATTAAAGGGGTTTCGCAACATTAGGACGATTATTAGTTACATATATATTAATATCTAGTTACATGAATAAAAACGTGTACAAAACTTAGTTTTTAAAGCAGTTCTGATAAAAAAAAATAATTGCGTTTGGTGCGGCAACTTTTTGCAATTTCGCAAAAGTAAATATAATAGTTCCTCATACTTTTTTATGCTCTATACTATTCTATGACATTTGTTCAATTTGAAAAAATTTTAACAAGTTATAATGTACAAATTAAGCTATATAAATGATGAAAAAACAACAAAAAATAAATAATTCGTAAATAGTAAATATTTATTTATTAAAGTAAATAAATATAGCACATTTGAAATAAAGTACATTACAACAATTTATAATTTTTCTCAGTACATCAAATAGTTTACAGTCAATTGTTACACGAAAAATTTAAATATTTATATTTATGATATCCTGAGCACATATTTCTACGTTCATATTTTTTTTTAACAAATATGTAATTAGTAAAGATGACACTTATTGATTCATTTAGTTATGTATTTTTAATTGAAATAACTGTTAACTGAATCTTAAAATATTTCTCAAATTTTAAGCCAGTTGTATTTGTTCATGCTTCGAAGAAATATATATCGAGCAATATTTAAAGGTGATATCGTGGTTTCTGACTGGTGGAGGACCAACAAAACCTCATAGACTGAATATTAATTCGCTTCTTAGTCATCATTGCGAAAGAGTTCATAAGGGTTATAACCAAGCCGAAAATATTTTCTTAAAAATAACTTTTAAGCAAATGTTAGTTAAAAAAGTATATAATATAAAAACAATGTTTATAGTCTCCAATAAATTGTTGTAAACAGTTATCAATAGATAGTATGTTGCAACATTTCACATTCCATCACCACCAGCACTTTCAAAGAACATATAATCCTAAAAGAACAAGAAAAAATGGGAATTAATTTTTTTCAAAACTGATACAATTTTTTAATAACTAAATAATATTGCATTTAATATCGGACAAAGATTTTAATACCAGTATTTCCGATAAGAAAGAAGGAATTAAACCGTAAATCAGAACAAAAAAGTCATAAAAGTCGACAAAAACTGAGGCTGTGTATTTATTCTCGGAACTGTCAAGCAGTCCTGCCGTGAAAGTTTCAAACGTTTCGTTACGTTATTCATTGTTCAAATAAAAAAATATATAAAAAATCAATGTTCAACACAAAACATCCGGTCTGGGAATAACATCCGGCCTTTCAAAATATAAAAAAAAAAAACAAAATACATCTAACGAAGTATACATACAACTCTTTTTTTTTATTATTTACTTATTTAAAGTCTATGGAATTACAAATGTCCTTACAGACAATATATTTAGTGTATAAAATACATATAACAAATAAAATAATGACGATTTAATTATTTAGATATAGAATAATTTTACGTTTCAAAGATTCTTTATTTTCGGACAAAACTATGATGTGGTAAATTCCAATAAATTGCTCACACAACCGGCGAAATTGATCATTATTAGCATAGTTAAATCGAAAATAATTAATATTTAAGAGCTTAAAGTTTCTTGTAGGTCTCGATGGTATATTAATTTTAATTCTACTTAACAACTAATTGGAGTCAATGTCGCCATGGAATAAACTGAGTAGAGAGGAAATACTAAGCGTTGTTCTACGACTTTTCAGTGTCGGTAACTTGATTAGAGCGAGTCTAGATTCATAAGAGGGTAAGGCACGGGAGTTCCAACCAAGTCCACGTAGACAGAATAAAAAAAAATTGTTTCTGGACGAAATTTGTATGAATAATGAATACGGATCACATATTATAGAACCATATTCCGGAATGGGACGAACCAGGGATGTATATAGCTATTGGTTACATATGGATCAGAAAATTCTTTACTCCATCGCTTCATAAATCCAAGAATGTCCTAAGCTTTGTTTATTGCTGAAGATATATGTGGACGAAAATTTATTCTTTGACCTAATAAAATGCCAAGATCTGAGAATGTATCAACCGATTCCAATTCTCTTTCATTCACAAAATAAGTAAAGGGTTTTTCAATAAGAGCGCTACAAAAGTTTTTTTTAAATAAAACAAAAACGATTTTGGATATCAATGAAATTCTTTATTCCTGTGAAAGTATGTTCGATGCCATTAGGTATGGAAATCGATCTCTTTTGCATGGCCACCACGGGCACGCTTGCAGAAGTCCAGACGCTGAACCCAATTTTCGTCGGTTTTCAAGCATAAATCGGCCGATACTGCTGCAATTTCACGTTCGATATTCGTAAAAGTTCATCAATCGTCGCTGGCTTGTTGGCATAGACCATAGGCTTGACGTAGCCCCACAGGAAATAGTCCGACTGGACCATTTCGTGAGATAACACGTTCTCCAAACTTGGTTTCCAATAAATTGATTGTGACATTCGCTGTGTGGGTTGTGGCGCCGTCCTGTTGGAACCACATGTCCTCCAAGTTCATATCATCCAATTGGGGGCCAAAAATATTCGGTTATCATTGAACGGTAGCGATTCCCATTCACAGTAACGTGCCGGTCTTGATCATTACGGAAGAAGTACGGCCCATTCGACTCGTTGATGGCTCGTATATCTTTCCATCGTGAAATGGCAAACCTTACTGAAGAGAAATGTCAAAAGAGCGGCAAGAAATATTGCGTCGTTTGCTGTCCCTGTCTTTCTACTTTTGTAGCGCCCATGTTGAAAAACCCTTTAGTATGTAGATTTTTACATCTGTAAAAGGACATATGCTTGCAATTTTTTATATTGAGCTCCATAAGGTTTACATTGCACCATCCACAAAAATTATTTAAATCGGATTGTAGCAAAAAACGTTGAAAGTAATTTTGAAGAGAGGAAAATAGCTTGACATCATCAGCGTATAAGAGAATTTTAGAGTGTTGAATAAAAGAAGGGAGATCGTTGATAAATAAAGTAAAAAGTACTGGACCAAGATGACTTCCTTGTGGAACACCAGAAACACTTCGATTTTTTTAGAGACAGCGTTTCTAAATTTAGCCCGCTGAGATCTGTTCGTTAAATAACATTTTAACCAGAAAACTTAAGAATTACTGAAACCCATAGAATTCGGCTTGTATAATAATAAATCATAATTCACCTTATCAAAGGCTTTACTAAAGGCGGTGTAAATTACATCAGTTTGCATACGATCTCTAAATCTATCATTTATAATTGTAGTGAGTTCCAGAACGTTGGTGATTGTAGAACGAGATTTACGAAAGCCGTGTTGATATGGAGAAAGTATGGATGATACTTGATGAGATAACGAGTCTGTTAAAATTTTTCCTAAAAGTTTGGGGATTGCACTCAATTTTGCGATGCCTCTATAGTTAAGGATGATATAAGATTCCTTCCATAGAGATGTTAAATATCCTGTACGCAAGGACTGATTAAAAAGTATTGTTAGTGGATGGGACAGGGAGTCAGAACAGTGCTTAAGATTATTATTTGGTATTCCGTCAGGACCAGGATCAAAAGAATTTTTCAGTATTTTCATGTTACCTAAAACAGGGATGTTGTTAAGGAACTTTACACTTATTAACGAAGAAGCTATGGAAATTTCAAAATGATATTGTACGGATTGACCAAATTTTGTATGGAATATGTTGTAGCAAAAAAATTAGCAAAAACATTACTGATTGATAAATCATCATCGGCTGAAATTGATCCAGATTTCAAAGAATTAGGATATTCACGTGATCAATGTTTAGAATTCACAAAATTGAAAAAGATTTTGGATTCCTCTTTAAAATTTGTTTCATACGAATTAAATAGTTATTGTAAGCACTTTTGTTTTCAATATTGTATTCTGATCTAGCAATTAAATACTTGGTAAAATCAAAGGGGGAATCAGACTTTTTGTATTTTTTATACACTTTATTCTTTCGATTTTTGAATTAAGCCAAATAATTATTATTCCTGGTGGAACCATCTTTTTACGGGTTGAAATCATAGGAACCGTTGCAGATATACATGCGTTTATATACATATATATGTATATTATGTCCTATGGTTCCTATGAGGAACAAAAGGGACGCAAAGCATATTTCAGTGAAAAGATTTCCAATTTCCGTCATTCTGCCGATGTCATGCTGTCCCATTATTCTCTCACTCCCAGTGTTATCTGCACCTACCTGTGCATTGAAATCTCCCATAAGTATAACGATGTCACCACGAGGTATCAAGGACATTACTCTGTTTAGGTGGCTATAAAAGCTTTCCTTTTCCGCAGATACATGCGTTTAACGTGTGATCATCTCATCATAATTGATAGATGAAAGAATATCATTCCAGTCAATATCGGGTAGTAGAGCCTTCAATTTTGGATAAATCAGTTTTCGAAAAGCAATAAACATTTTCCTTCTGATTATGCACAGGATTCTTAATTGGCAAATTGAATGGAAGCTAAATAAGTAAATTTACTGTAGGATGATAATGGTCTTCAGGTAAAGTAATTGGATTAGATGAATGCAGCGATACTTCAGATGGTTCGTTAATAAAAATTTAATCCAAAAGTTTTCCATACGCGTTGAGAATATGATTTACTTGGAAGAGACCATAATCAAATAACGATTCGATGAATTCATTTAGACAGCCATTCATGACAACAGGAACCAAATAATATAAGAATTTGTCCACGAAATAGATGATAAGTTGAAATCACCATAAATATATATCATCTTATAACAATCCAGAACGGCAATTTTTATTCACAGACGCATCGAAAGTTAGTAGTCGATAATAATGCAAACACGCTGATATCTCAAACACTTTTGGATATATCAACAATATTTACTCTACAAGTAATCTATATTGCTAGTAAATCAAAGAAAAAGACTTTAATATCATCAGTCATAACGGCCATAAATATCCTAGGAAATAACAACTGGCGTTCTGTGAATAAAATTCGTGATTTACTAAAAAATTATAAAGGTAAAATTAAGTTAATGTGGATTTCAGGCCACCCTGCAATATATGGAAACAACTATGTCGTCTCAGCTGCGAAATTTGCAACACCTCAAAAACAATAGCTATACAAAAAACTGTAAATTCTGTGGATCTACAATTACAGTCAAACATCTATCAACTTGCCCTAATTTAAGAAGTCTTCATTCTCAACACCTATTAAATAACGGTCTTGATCTCCTTCAGAAACCCTCCAAAGATAAAATTAACTCTATATACAACTTTATAGTATTAAAATAAAAATTTCGTATATATTAATACTTAATAGCTGCTGGCCCTGGCAGCTAATGGTCTCCTCCCAATATTATTTTTATATTTACTTATCACTGTTGCCATTTTAGCATTTTAGTTGCTAGATTTAGCAACTTTTTTTTGTCGTTTAGCATCCAAAGTTTATGAAAAGATGCCAGATGCCAACTTAGCATCTTTTATTAATAAAAAGTTGCTTTTAGCATCTTTTTTTGATTTTTTTCATTATTTTTGATATACAGTTTTAATTTTAATGGTATTGATATGTTTTAATTTCTCAAAGTGTAATACGAGAATTTTGTGTACTATTCTTTTTACCACTCTGCTCGTTTCTTTCAACAAATATAACAAAACATTTTGAAATAGAAGAATGTAAACACCAACAACACTTTTTAATGAATTAAAAAGTCGATTGCCAAAAAATATTACTGTATTAAAAAAATGACAAAATTTTCAATACAAAAAACATTAAACCGGGTAATAGAACCGATAACCAATATATTAGAAGAGTTTAAATTTAGATCATCTGAAACAGAAAAAATTCAAATGCAATGGAGTTATATCACAGAACAATATTGGAATACAACACTGAATACAACCTCCTTATGGATTGAAGTTAACAAATATTCTATTGGCGAAAATCAATTTAAAGAGTTATCAATATTTATATTGTCTTTATTAGTTTTGTCTTTCTCAAAATCCAGAGTTGAACGTTTGTTTAGTTTAATGGCTTTAGTTAAAAGCAAACTTTGAACAGAATAAAATCCGAGTTGTAGTTTCTGTAATACGTATAAAAGAAGGTTTGAAATTGAAAAATAGGTGCTGTTACACTGACAATATACCGAGCGATGTCGTTGATAAAAGTCGATCGTCAGAAATATATCAGAGCCAAGAAGAACTTGAAGATGAAGACATCACAGAAATATTACATTCCATAAACCAATTATTGTAACTAGTAGATTCCAGCCCTCGAAATTCGGGCGCAAATTCGAGAAAATTTTATTTTTCCATTAAATAAAGATCCTCAAAGTATGCTAATCAATTATAGCCAATCAATACAAAAAACAAACTCATTTTTATTACAAACACATTAACAAATTTAATAAACTAACACATAGCATTGTATAATTTTATGTATGTGTTAGATGCAACTTTATTTGCAATTTACTCAAAATAAAAGAAAACATTTAAAAATCTGTAAATCCGCAAATCGGCTAAAAAGAAATACCTTTCAAATAATATACGTTTGGTCAAAATCAAGGTAAAACGGTAGAACAAAACATCAGTCACAAGAAATCGCCTAGCCTATTAATATTATAGATATTATCGTATCTTTTGATAATGAAATTAAAAAAAAATGCCTCTAAAATTAAAAATATTTAATTTAAAATTAAAAAAACTCAATTTGATGTTAAAAAAATTACAGATGAAATCCAAAATAATTTTAATTCAAATTTAAAAAATATAAATCGAAACTTATGTTTTATATTAATTTTTCGACTTAAAAAACAAAGACTTTATTAATAAGTATTTCATTTTTCAATATAAAGGTAATGAAATTTGAAAAAAAAAATCATGTGAGTCCGATCACAAGGGAGATGTGTAAACATATAATAATTAAAGAAAACATCAACATCATATTTTCCAGTGCATAAAAAATAAGTCGATTATGCTGTTTTCTGAAATTCAATTGATGTTTTCTGAAATGCAATCGATGTTTTCTGAAATTCAATTGATGTTTTCTGATACACAATTAATGTTTTCAGCAATTCAAATAATGCTTTTTGAAATTCAATTGATGTTTTCTGAAATTCAAATGATGTTTTCTGAAATACAATTGATGTTTTCTGAAATACAATTGATGTTTTCTGTAATTCTATTGATGTTTTCTGAAATTCAATTGATGTTTTCTGAAACTCGAATGATGTTTTCTGAAATTATATTGATGTTTTCTGAAATTCTATTTATGTTTTCTGAAATTCAAATGATGTTTTCTGAAACTCGAATGATGTTTTCTGAAATTATATTGATGTTTTCTGAAATTCAATTTATGTTTTCTGAAATTCAAATGATTTTTTCTGAAATTATATTGATGGTTTCTGAAATACAATTGATGTTTTCTGAAATTATATTGATGTTTTCTGAAATTCTATTTATGTTTTCTGAAATTCAATTGATGTTTTCTGAAACTCGAATGATGTTTTCTGAAATTATATTGATGTTTTCTGAAATTCTATTGATGCTTTCTGAAATTCAATTGATGTTTTCTGAAACTCGAATGATGTTTTCTGAAATTATATTGATTTTTCTGAAATTCTATTTATGTTTTCTGAAATTCAAATGATGTTTTCTGTAATTATATTGATGTTTTCTGAAATTCTATTTATGTTTTCTGAAATTCAAATGATGTTTTCTGAAGTTATATTGATGGTTTCTGAAATACAATTGATGTTTTCTGAAATTCAATTGATGTTTTTTGAAACTCGAATGATGTTCTCTGAAATTATATTGATGTTTTCTGAAATTCTATTTATGTTTTCTGAAGTTCAAATGATGTTTTCTGAAATTATATTGATGGTTTCTGAAATACAATTGATGTTCTTTGAAAGACAATTGGAAAATGTTTAGAAAAGAACATATCATAATTTTTTCACCAATACAATGATAAGTCACACAGCGTTATCTGCTTCAGCTCACACCGATATGAGTTACGCTGTTTTTGTGATTGTATTGTGAAATAGAAATTTACCCCCTGCGCGTATAGATGTTAACACATCAAAAACATTTTTTTTCATCTTTTTTTTTTGACTCCAGTACGTTTTAGCATCTTTTTTTTTGCAATTTAGCATCTTTACAATTTCAAATTATGACAACACTGTTACTTATAAATTTAATATCATATAAATAAAGAAAAATCAATTCTTTTGAAACTTGAACAAAACTAAAACAAGACCGTGATTGCTGTAAAGTGATTTTTACACCCAATACAGGGTATAATGAGGTTATGCAGATGTTTGTAACTTCCATAAATACTTTATCTAGTTCCAAGTTTTATTATACGGATCGACTCTGGTTCGATATAAAGGTGTCCGTGCCACCGCAAATATGAATCTATTATCATGAAATTCGGTATATAAGATTTTATTGAACATCGGTTGAAATTCCTATACAAATGACTCCCTTAGATCGACTTAAATTGCCATCACATCCAAACTATCATCTTGATCATGGTCAAGTTTACCAGTAATAATCAGTATTCCAAAAATAACAAGTAAGAAAATTATGGTCGGTCTAGACAGACTATACGACACCCTATACCATGCGTTTAGAGACCCTATCTCTTAAGCCCAACAAAGTGAACATAAAAAATAAGCATAAACCAAATTTGAGTGGGATTTTTATTAATTTTTTTGGCTGCAGATATGAAAAAGTTCATATCGGATGCTATATCTATATGGGGACTAGGCCCAAAAATGGACCGATCCTGACCATGTTTGGTAAAGTCTCTTGTATATTGCAAAAATATATTCAAACAAAATTTGAGAAGAATCAGTGCAATATTTTTGTTTTTTGATAGATTTAAGTGAAGATCGGGAAGCAGCTCTATATGGGGCCTATGACTAAGAGTTGCCCCATAGGGATCATTTTTGGACTACTCATTAACGGATGTAATAAACGCATAAACCCAATATGAGTAAGATCTATATGACAATTTGGATTTTATGGCAATTTATCTCGATTTCATAGCGGTCATTTGTATGGGGCTAGATCTGAACATAGACGGATTCTCACCAATTTCAATAGCGTTCATCCTATGGCCGATTAAAGCTTATATATCAAATTTCATCAAAATATATTCATATTTGCGACCTGCAGTTTGATTACAAGGTTTACATGGACACACAGACGGACAGACGGACGGACGGACGGACGGACGGGCATCGTTAAATCGAATCAGATAGTGATTCTGATTCGATCGGTATAATAAAAGATGGGTCTAGGTCAAATATTTTTGGTGGTATGGGGTATACAAATAGTCCCCAAAAGTATATGAGAAATTAAGAAACTTCACTAAATATAAGAATGATTAGTCTATTTTTTCGACCTAGTCCCCATCCAAAAATAGCACACGGTATGAACTTTTTCATATCGACGGGGTAAAAATGTCACTTAAATTTGATTTATGCTTATTCAATTATGACCTAAGCAAAGTTGGAGCGAAAACTCTTCCTCGAAACTCCTGGTAAAGGGTATCGGATATTCGTTGTAGACCGATCATAACTTTCTAATTTGTTAAATTTATAAAACTGCTCTAAATAAATCCGAAATCACAATAAATTTTAATACTTTTTCTTTAAATTATAGTAAAATATCTCCTATTTGGCAATTGGATTGGTCACTGCGTTAGTGCGTATGTTGTTCTTAATTTCTCTAGCAATTTTTGTTTACAATGTGCTACATCCCAGGCTTTTCGCGCAATAACAATAACCAGACTGAAATTTTTCCTTGAAGTCGAATTCTAAATTTTTGTTTAAAGAAAATAATATTATTGTATAATATAATAGGATTGATTGTCCTGTATCGGCCGGTATATCGGTATTGAGTGCCCTACTAATTAATACTAGCAGATTCCAGCCCTCGAAATTCGAGCGCAAATTCTAGGAAATTTTATTTTTTCATTAAATAAAGACCCTAAAAGTATGCTAATCAATTTTAGCCAATTCACAAATCAACACAAAAAAAAATCATTTGTATTACAAACACATTAACAAATTTAATAAACACACACATAGCATTGTATAATTTTATGTATGTGTTAGTAGCAACTTTAAATGCAATTTACTCAAAATAAAGGAAAAAATTTAAAACTCTGTAAGTCTGCAAATCGGCTACAAAAAAATACCTTTCAAATAATATTCGTTTGGTCAAAATCGGGATAAAACGGTAGAACAAAACATCAGTCACAAGAAATCGCCTAGCCTATTAATATTATAGATACCAACATATTTTTTTATTTGTCAATGTTAATTCTACTTCTATATACATACTAAGTTCAACTAACCCTTTGTTATACCCTATACCACTATGTGGTTTGGGTATAATGACTTTCTGCTGCAGTTTGTAACTATATTTGACGTAGACCCATCTTTTATCGACTCAGAAACGACTCAGAATCACTTTCCGAGTCGATTTAGCGAGATCCGTTCGTCCATCCGTTTGTCGGCCTGTCCGTCTATCCGTCTGTGTGTCCACGTAAACCTTGTAATCAAACTACAGGTCGCAAATATGAATATATGTATTTTGATGAAATTTGGTACATAAGCTTTTATCGGCCATAGGATGAACGCTATTGAAATTGGTGAAATTCGGTCGATGTTCAGACCTACTCCCCATACAAATGACCCCTATGAAATCGACATAAATTGCCATAAGATCCAAATTATCATATAGATCTCAGTCAAATTGGGTTTGTATGTGTTTATTATATCCACTAATCAGCAATCCAAAAATAATCCCTATAGGACAATTCTTAGTCTATCTATCAAAAAACAAAAATATTCCACAGATTTTTCTCAAATTTGGTTTGTATATATTTTTTTCAAAATATAAGTGACTCTACCAAATATGGTCAGGATTGGTCCATTTTTCGACCTAGTCCCCATATAAATATAGCACCCGATATGAACTTTTTCATATCTGCGGCCAAAAAAATTAATAATTGGCACTCAAATTTGGTTTATTATTATTTTCTATTTCCAATTAGTTGGACCGAAGAGATAGAGTCTCTATTGTTAATTTTGATATCCCAAAAGTTACACGTCATACTTACAATGAGAAATGTTGCACCCAAAAGTACAGCTTTCATACGCACATCTAAATCCATTGGAAAATTAATACCAAACATATCGGCATCTGTAAAAGCTTCACGTACTATACCTGACCATTGTTTTGCGATTCTACCGATTTTTTCACCAGTTAGAGAAACAACCTGCAAGGAAATGAATGAAAAGCGTAACATGAAAAATTTCACCAATCAAACGTTCATTAAACTCACATGAAAATTAATATCATTGCCCACTGAAACTGTAATGAAAGGTCCTTTTATACGTAAGAGTGTATCACCATGATGATTTTTAGCAGCAAATGCTGGCTTGCATAGTGTCCATTGTTGTTTAATTGTACCGATAACATAACCCGGTGGTGCTGAAATTTCCATCGTTTGTAAACAACATGGAAACAGACAACAGGAACAGGCAAGCGGACGGTAAAGATGCATTACCTCATTGTGGAAATTATCAAATATCTTCATATCGAATGGACGTGCCGAATCACACATATTACGCGTACAACAATCAGTATCTTCGATCGCAAAAAAGAGTTTTTGGCCGAAGGCATTTTTAATGTAGAATTCATTATTGACCTCATAACCGGTAAGAACTTCTATAGGGTGAACTTTCTGTTCAACTAAAATTTGATCGACACTCGTAAGGATTTCCAAGCCGCGCGGACAATTCGGTATAAAGGCTGGTCTACTCACCCATTCGCCTGTAAAAATGTAACAGCATTTATTATTATTTATGTAAAAAGAGCAATACTATATTGTTTATTAGAATCTTGTGTAAGCGACATTAGCACCAGTTTTGCCAAAAAAAATGTGTCTGCCTCCGAATTGCACAGCTATTCTCCAACTACTCGACCAAAATGCAATTATTTTAACAAAGCTGTATTATAAAAAAAACCTAACACATTTGGTTGGTATAAGTAGTTCAGACTTGGAAAAACGCTGAAAGCTTTTAATATCCGCAAAACAGTTAATCTCTTGGCAATGCATGGGGCAAGATTTCTGCTATAGCCATTCAAAAATATTGGAACATTCATAATATTTCAATAATGACGAATGGATAAGCGAAGTTCATTTGCCTTTAAATATTGTAAGGGACCCTTATTGGAGATGGAAAGGTACAAATATACAAATGTTAACTAATAATAAAAAAGATGGGCATATCTGCTACAACAGTTGCCATTCGCCAGTTTCAAATGTAAGATTATAAAAATTTAGCAACTGAGTTAATGGAATTGATTGACACCGATCACACTGCAATACCTGTCAAACATAAAAGATTTCATGGGATTTATCTTAAAGCTTGGCTTCACACGGTTAAGAATACTTAAGAGATGCCGTAAAATAGAAACTAAAGCGAAGAGGCATTTAAACCCTAATCTACAAAATTCAACCGTCTTTTAAAAGAAATATGAATTAAATACTTTTATGTAGAACATTTGTATAGGTGGCTTGTAAGGGACAAAATATCGAAGAAGAATTCACACCTTGACGAGTATTTTACATTTTTTATTTTTCATTTGTAATTTTTTTATTTTTCATTTTTTATTTTTATTTTTCAATTTTTATTTTTCATTTTTCCTTTTTTTTTTCTTTCATTTTGTATTCTTAATTTTTTATTTTTTATTTTTAATTTTTTTTTTCATTTTTTATTTTTCTATTTTTATTTTTCATTTTTCATTTTTGTATTTTTCATTTTTTATTTGTCATTTTTTATTTTTTATTTTTCATTTTTATTTCTCATTTTTTATTTTTCATTTTTCATTTCTTATTTTTCCTTTTTCATGTTTTATTTTTCATTTTTTATTTTTCATTTCTTATTTTTCATTTTTCATTTCTCATTTTTTATTTTTCATTTTCAAACAGGTTATTACATAACATAATTTTTTCACCAATACAATCATAAGTCACACCGATTTTGTCTTATAGATGCGCGTATAGATGCTTACACATCAAAAAAAAAAAAAATACAAATTCTGACGACACCTCTGGTAGAGCCTATCTATCCCAAGGACATGAGGGAGACTTTTAAGATTTCAACTTACAAATAGTTTTCTTATAACAAAAACTTGCCAGGAAAAGTAGGTGTGAAGCTATTTATAGATGGAGTTGGATCATCAACATTCACTATGCCAAAAACCCATTCTTCAGGAAAGCTGAGTAAAAACAAAAGATTTTCTGGTTTGTTTTACACTGTGTAATACTAGGCCCTAATCTAATTTTTTTGGTGAATCTTATAGGTCCCAACAAATGTAAAAAAATTAAAGATTTACATGCTCTAAAACCCTACTTGATATAATACGGAGTTTTATCACAATATCACAATACGCAAGGACGAATGGTCATTCCAAAAAAAAATACATATGTATATAAGAAAATGATTTTAAGCTCTTTAAAAAGGTAATTTTTTTATTTAATTCCTGAAGACCCTAATAAAATTAGAACGACATTTACAATAGTGATGGTTGTTTGGTTCAGAAACCAGTCAAGTGCAAACTTTATGTATATTATTTTTTTACATACTTGTTTGTTAATATCGATAAAAAAAAAAAGTTTTATGTTTATCAAACAGTCGCACAAATGGGTAACTTTCATAGGAAAAAATACAAATTTTCTAAAAATAAATTTTAAGTTTCTATAAATATAAATTTTCTAAAAATAAATTTTAAGCTTCTAGGAAGTTTTCTTTGATTTACTCAAAATCAATAATTTGTTGCTTGACTGGTTTTTGAAATAAACGACTCAATTACAGTTAATCCAATTTCAACTCTTGTATGTCCACAACCCGAAATCCAAAAGTTGATATTGAAATTGCCACAAAATGGTTTTGGGACAATGTCAGCTTGAAAATTATTCTGCTACCGAAAATATATCACAATTAAATTCTTATTTTAATTAAAATTCTATAAAAACAAAAAAAATTAATATTTTATTTTATTAATTTTTTTATTTTTTAATTATTGTTTAATTTAATTTAGAAATATAGCTGTTTTTACAGATTTTAAAGAGTCTTACAAAATTTTTTGGAAATTTTACACCTCTGCAATATTTGTTCTATTAAAATTTTTACATAATACCAAATAGTTTAAAATCATCACTGACTACACCTGTTGTCGAAATACCACTGTACCTTTCAAAACCGGGGTGAATTTCAGGTGCGCTAAATGTTGAAAATGTTCATATCTGATGTTAGTTTTTTATGGGGACTAGGTCCAAAAATGCACCGATCATGATTTTATTTAGTAAAGTCACTTTTCTCAAAAATATATACCGACCAAATTTTAAAAATAAAAAATGAAAAATATAAAATGAAAAATAAAAAATGAAAAATATAAAATGAACAACTGGACATAGAAAATAAGCATAAACCAAATTTGAGTGGGATTTTTATTAATTTTTTTGGCTGCAGATATGAAAAAGTTCATATCGGATGCTATATCTATATGGGGACTAGGCCCAAAAATAGACCGATCCTGACTATGTTTGGTAAAGTCTCTTGTATTTTGCAAAAATATATACAAACAAAATTTGAGAAGAATCAGTGCAATATGACTAAGAGTTGCCCCATAGGGATCATTTTTGGACTACTCATTAATGGATGTAATAAACGCATACAAACCCAATTTGAGTAAGATCTATATGACAATTTGGATTTTATGGCAATTCATGTCGATTTCATAGGGGTCATTTGTATGGGGACTAGGTCTAACCATGGACCGAATTTCACCAACGTTCATCCTATGGCCGA